>UELU01139195.1:0-100854 GCA_900490025.1 Megastigmus dorsalis | reverse complement strand
TTATTATTTGGACTTGAGCGGCGTAGTGCTCGATACAATGAATCGTCCTTTGCTAGCTGAAGTCGATCTGATTTGTCGTTTTTTCTATTAATTGGAACCAGTAAGACGCGTTTACGCATTGACAGCTAACCTCAAAATTACGGTTATATCTACATGTGTTTACAACTTTTAATATTTACAATTTTGCGTAACATCTGGACTTGGCCGGCGTAGTACTCGTTGCTATTAATCATTTTGTGCAAGATGGGGCTTATGTGATTTATCGTTTTTTAAATTAACTGGAACATAGAAATAGATCGAACAGCCTGAGGAGGGGGGACGCTACTGCTTCCCCTTAATAATATTAAACTTTCTTTAAAAATATTTATTTTTTTTTTTAAATATTTCTAGTTCTAGTCGATATTTTCCATTTGAACATTTTTAAACAAAGTTGTGTTCTACCAAGAATGTTTGATGAATTCATAAATTACCCAATTTAACTGAATATATAAATGAAAAAGATAATTATGAAGATACTTATTTATTAAAAGAATTTGTAGATACTAACTTATATGGCATTGATTTTTTCCTTAAAATAACGTCAAACATTTAATTCTGTAATGCACAGTTTGAAACAATGATAGTTATGCACAGTGAGAAACAATGATAGTCATGAAGATAAATGTTTATATATTGATGGGCTGATAGGAAGTGGAAAAAGCTACTTACTTAATTCAATAATTTGTTATTTATATCAAGAAAACATTCCTGTATTACCAGTTGCGTGGTCAGGTATAGCTGAAAATTTATTAATGAATGGAAGTACATCATGTGTCAGTTTTATATTGCCATTAAACGTAACTAATAAAACAACTTGCAACACCTAATATCGATTATAGAAAAAAGTTAAAAGAAAAGTTATTGTTTGTGATAAAATAACAATGTCATCTAAACATGCTTTTGTGCTTAAAGATATCTGTTAAAATGAAGAAGTTTTTGGATTTAAAGTAATGATTGTTTCTAGTGACTTATACACATTACCAATTATAAAACAGGTTTAAAAAAAGTATGCTATGGACCAAAATTATAAAGCTAGAAAAGTTATATGGCCAAAATAATGTAGGACCCAAAAAATTGTAAGGCCTAGAAAATGTAGGACTCAAAAATATATAAGGCCCAACAATTATAAGTCCCACTTCTTAGGGGTTTAGATCCAACTTTTTTTCAGCAGAGCCGAAAACGATTCTCCCTTTAATATATATATATATATAAGGATAAGGGTTTTATCAGACTCAAAACTTGCGTTAATTGTACTTACCTGCTTTTCTTTGCAAGACCTCCTTTCGTAATCGTATATATAATACTTCTATGGAGAAAAAAACTTGGACAGTCCAGAATTCGTGCAAATTAACACCCGAGCCGAAGGCGAGAATGGCAAACACGAGGCCTGGGCTGGCCAATTTTTCTTCCGTGGTGTATATACTATTTTTTCTTATACCAGCGGATAAAGTACACATTTCTGCCCCGACACCCTGATGAGAAATGTGTACTTTATGCACTGGTATGAAAATTGTAATATGGAGTTTGAAGTTAATAATAGACAAATATTTGTAATAAATCGGCTATTGTCTTAACCGATCAAACATTTATTATTGGAGCATATTTTAATTATCGAACTAGTAACAATCTGAATTTCATTATTTTACAATTTCTCATAATAATATATATGAATGAAAAAAAAATCGTTTCTTACAAGAGCGCAAACGCTACGAAATACACAAAATTCATTGCACTTTAATATTTATAAATAATAGCATTCGTGATTGCAATTTATAATTATTACAATATTCATATCTTTGATCATCAAACATTCTGATAATTATAATATTAATAAAATTTACCTTTCATACATTACATTAAATAAACTGAATCTTAACTCTTGATTTCATCGTTATCATACAAACATGTCAAAGTGGTCCATTCGCGTTATACAAATGACTTATCAATGGTTCAACAATAGTATTCGAAACATTTTTTGGCGCTCTCAATAACGGAGCTTTTTAACGTCTTACAACATTATAGGTGAATATGTTTAATCTCATTTATTTCGTTTAAAATTCGGAGCAATCGAAAATTTTACCAATTGGATACACATTCAATTCTGCATTGCAATCAAGTTGAAGGCTGTTTCGTTAAAAATTGCATCTCAACAAGTTGTTTGGTATCCAAATTTTGTTTCGCTCTTTAAAATCTTCCATAAAACTCGTTTTCGATGATTACAAATAGTCTTTAATTATCTGTTTTTTTTTTTTTTTTTTCATTAGGCATTAGAAATATGTATGTTCGAAATGAATTAGAGTTCGACTTCGACTCTTATGTATATATATAATATATTTTATAAAAAAATCTTCGTTAGATCGTTCGGCTAAAATGTAAACGTTATTATATAGGTACGTTTCATCACAATTATACATATTTATATACACATGCATCCTTGTACAATTCGTGATACAAAAGAAACCCAGTTCGCTCGTTCCCTTCGCGTTTCTCCGTGCGACTTTGACGCAGGATCTTTCACAGCCTTATAGTACATTAAAACATCGTACACTTAACGCTTTACACCTTTTTGTTTCTTAAATTAATACAGATGTCATTCTTAACAATTCTTTCAAAACATTGCATCAAAACTCGTCGTATTCGAAAAATTCTCGTTTGTCGTTGAGATACTATTCTCGAGACACTATAAGAACCTTATTTAACTGCAAGAGAGACAAAAAGAAAGTAACATAAAGAAAACAAAAAGCAACCACGATACATTCGACTATTTACTTATATAAAAAGATTCTAAAGCTCTCGATATATCAAATATATATATATCAAAGGAAGATTTTATCTACGTCTCGGACGTTTACTATGTTCAACGATGAGTTTGCTAAAGATTACTTAATCGATCGTTTGGAACTTTTAACGCGCGCAATAGTCGTACCCTGTGTGCATTGAAAATGACTGGAAAATATCTATTTTGTTAATTGATTCTGATAAAACATTTGTTAGTTTGTCGAAATTTTGATACTGATTAAACAGTATCTAAATTGAGTTATTTATATATATATTTGAGCTTTTTATGGTTTTCCAAGACCATGTTTCATAACTCAATTGTTTTCAAAGGTAAATATGGATTTTCACGTACACCGAAATAAAGCTCGAACTAAAAAAATATAATTATAAACCGCTATTGTATTGCACCTGTGGTACGACATGTCGACATACATGTATAGAGAGATTCTCTTGTCGAGAGATTTGGAAACAATCCACTCTGCGTGTTTTTATAGTGTTTTGTATACACGTGATATGCTTCCTAGATGATGACACAGCTTGCGTGTATCTTACGTTGATGGTCAAAGGATAAGAGTGCATACACGTCTCGGAGAGAGAAAAAACTTGTTAACCGGACAACGCGAGGCCCAGACGAGCGAGTACCATTTCCTTTCGCAGCCGTGTGATCTCCCAATAGACGTCGTGAACTGCAATCAGAGGGAGATTTAATTATACACATTATTTGATGTGTATCCTGTGATCATATTCAGAATTCAAAGTGAATATGCTAGAAATTTTATGATGATTATTATTATGCTTTGTATAGTGGAACGCAAACTTTTTATTTTTTGAAAAAAACGAATATGTAAAGAGAACACCGACGTTAGTATATAATTAACTCTTTAGTGTCTTTCTATACTTGTCTGTTTCTACTTCCGTGCATTAAGCGTAGGTCATGATTAACTCAGTCTTTCTTAAACATTGCCCGTCAAGTACAGAAGATTTTTTCTCACACTTTGAGCGAAAATACTATTTTGCTCCCTCTACATAGAGAAAATTGCATTAGGCGCTCCTCGTATGAGAAAATAGTATGTGAATAGTAAACAACTAGGGACCATAGGTGTTTGTCGACTCGTGTGATTTGCTGCCCTCGCAAACACCTATTTGGCTCCCTGATTGGTCAATGTACTATTTTTTAAATTAAACATCTTACACATATTGTCATACTTTATTTCTATTTCGTAATTCCTCAAAATTTTTGGTTCAAATTTCAATTTGATGCAAAGGAATTTTTCTGCTACAAGCGAAACTGTACAATGTAACTTTGTTATTAGAACATTTAATATAATGGTAGCTTTCACGCAAGTGTAATTTAATAAATGTAAAGTGATTCACAGTGTCGAACATTACTCAAGAAAAAATTACCAACATGCAGTGAGTGTGAAAAAATTGCAAGAAATGTATAAAACTGTGTAACTCTTACCAGAGCTTTTAACAAGGCCGCGTTCGATGTACCGAAGATAGTTGAGGAAGTCACAAACTCCTATAATCTGCGGATAAAATAATAAATTTTATAATTTACGTTTTTTTTTTTGAATGAACAGTATAATGCATTTGTTTGTATAAACTTACTCTATTCCGACATATTTGCGAAATACAGTGCCACTGGTTCTCTTGATCTCCCATTCGCATTCTATAGTGGCATTGCCTAGGTGCTTCTAATAAGGCGCATTTTCTACAAAGAAATGATCATTGATGCATTAATTATCTTTTTTTGACGTATATTCAATAAATGTTTTAACACGTTAATTGGTTGTGATATGTGGTATTTGTATTTTCGGTTATTTTTTTTTTTCATTCAAAACACATTAATTGAATCTACGATCAATGCCATTGTGCACAAGTATTTGCACAAATAGCTGAGAAACATGTATCAAGATTTTCACTTGCAATTTTTAAATCTATCAATTTAAACGTCAGATTGATGGGAGACCCATTTAAGTAATACAAACTCGGTAAAGCCGCAGACAATTCGTATATCATAAAAGATGATTCGACAATTGTTTCCAACATTTGGAAGTCTGCCGAATCTATCGTGAACCCCACGTTCACCCGCGAATCTCTGAAGCAAACAAACAATATCAGACAATAACTCACTTGGGGAATCCAAGCTTGGCTTTGTCGTTGACAGCCTCGACGAATATGATACCGTCTAGTACGGCCTGTCTGACTTTGGCGCCAAGCTCGGCATTGGGAAAGTCGAGACACAGGTCTATGTCCTCGTGGAAGATGCGCTCGACGAACGGGTCACTCTTGTCTACGCACGGATTCGCCTTCCACCTGAGGAACTCGCCGTGTACACGTGGATCCACCTCCAGGCCAAGATCGCGATTCTCCTTCTCCCTCTCCCTTTCGGAACATATTAGTTGGGTTAGCAAATATCTAGGCAGGCAATTCAAAGCTTTCGATTATTGAGCGATCTTCGTTAGATACTTATATGCTGTGTAAAGAGTAAGATTTAATTTGAGGTTTCGCATGTGGCTAGATTTTTAATCTTAATTTGATTAATACAGTTAAATTGTTTGATTATATTTGAGTACATATTGAAAGTTGAAACGACATTTTTTTACGCGACAAACGCAGCCCAAGGACAACGTCCACGGTGTACGTAATTGCTTCCTGGCAAGCGTTAGTAAAATTAATAATTTTATGGATTGTATAAGATAAGAAATATTTTGTATAGAATCAGCTGTGTACACTCTAAATTTTTTAGAATAAAATTTGACTCGTACAGAGTTAATTTCAACCTGATCAAATAGGGAACTATTGACAAGACTTTTGTAAGTGTTGATCGAATGAGTATGTTCCTGTACTCTATAACGAATGATGTTCTATTATAAAGTGTTATATACTCTTACAATTAATTTTTGTTACAAGAGAACTAAAGCATTACGATACAAAAGAAAAATATTATCTTCGATAGAATAGATTTAATGACATGAATAAAATATTACTTAATTTTAAGTAATTTAACTTTACTTAAAATATTACTTTGCTTTCGTGTGTCAACAAGTTTAATATTTTACTTGCGTCAAAGTAAGTGAGATAACATCTTGTTATAGTTCGAGATTTTACATGGGTAATATATCTATAGATCACATAACATTAGTAGAAGAGTTCCGAGTATAGTCAGACATTGATGTCTACAGATAATACTACCCACGTTAAATTTCGAAATTTAATAAGTTAGATATCTCAATTACCTTTAGTCTAGAAAGCTGATTCTTTTCGCCAAATACTTCTTATTATAATCTATCTGTACAACAGGGAGGTAAACGAAATTTTCTCATCCCGTATTTTGATACTTTATAGGAAAAGAATTAATACGTATTTTTTTTACTTTAATTCAAATATTGAAACAAATACTTAATTCAGTTTGAAATTTTGTCGATATGACGTCACATCATTCTAAGGTGTATCGTATACACTGTAAATGAAAATATACGAGCTTTAAACGTCTCTAGCTTTTCAAATTAAATATTAAAAACAAAAACCATTTTAAATATACTATTTTTCGATTCTCTGCAGCCTATTGCAGTTAAAAATAGAAAATCAATATTACTCTCCAGCTAACCTCCCTACCATACATACAATTTGCACTAACGTTCGCCATTTACATTTACGTTATGGCTGTTGTCTATCCCCCTCCTGCGCGGGCAATATCCAGGAAGGAAAGGAAAAGAGTAGCGTAAGCGTAGTCGTAAGTGGGTCTCACCTCTCTCTCTTCTTCTCCCTCTCGCGGTCGCGTTCCCTCTCCCTGTCCAGATCCCTCTCGAATGCATCCCTGGTGCAGGGATTGTTGCTGTAGCAAGGCAGCGAGGCCCTTTGCTCGCGTTGGGGCGAATCCGGGGGCGAGTTCTCCCTGCCGTACTTCAGATTGAAGTGGGACGGGGAGCGTCTGTGCTTCTTCGCGAATATCCCGCCACCGGTTGTCTGGTGATGGTGGTTGTGGTGGTTGTGGTGGTGGTGGGCGTCCATGTCGGAGCTGCCGTTGCTGCCGTTGCTGCCGTTGGTGGTGCAGGTCGTGTTGCCGTTGCAGCCGGCCGCGATCTGCGGGTGGAGGTGGGGATTCGGTCGGGCCGGGGTCGAGGTCAGCACGAGGGTCTTGAGGGCGGCGACCTCGGCTGCCAGTACCTCGGCCTTCATCCGGCTCTCCTCCAGTAGGCGTTCCGCGTTCGCCTGGCGCTGATTCGCTTCCCGTACCATGTTGTGCGCTTCCTGCAATTGTATATGTTGGAAATATTTGGTGAGGAAAGGATAATCGATATGAGCGTTAGGAACTCAATCCTGTACAGTTATATTATTCCGAATATTGTTTTGATAATATTGAACGATCACGTAGGAGTAATTTAATTCCATAAAAGAAATAAGTAGTGAATCAGATATTGGCTGAGTCAGACGAAAAGAAAAAAATTTATAATTTACATACGAATTGAATCTTATCGGATACCGAACCCACATAAAAATTCGATTATCGACAATTTATGAGAATATAAAAATTCTTCATTATATTTTTTTTCTTAATAAACAGCTTTCGTTTCTATCATAAAAGAAAAATGTTAAATTTAATATAATTACGTGTTTTCAACGTGTATACTTATCGTCACAATTAAATCATTTTCTGAAGCGAAATTAAATAATATTTCATATAAAAACAGATGTATGTTCTTAATTGTGAGCTCACTTATGTTCTCAGCTGTAAGAACTATAAACAAACTTTAAAAATATATATTTTCTAGCGCGACGATAGCAAGATTTAAGCCTCGACAAAAGTTATAGTGATTACGAAAAAAAATCAAAGGATCTTCGTATATAGGTATACCTGAAAAAGACTGGCAGTGAGCTCCTCGATCTCTTCCTCGACATCTTGGCGTATCCGCGACAGTCTCGCAACTTCTTCATCCTTGAGTCTGAGCTCCTCGTGCGCGCGATGAAGTTCTTCCTGGAGTTTGACGATCGCCAGCTCCTTGGCATCTACGACCGTCAGGCCCCATTTCATCGTAGACGGCGACGGTGGATTCACCCCGTCTTTTTCTACTTGCTCAACTTCGCTCGACTCGGATTTCCCGTTTTTTGACGTCGAATCACTCTGCGCTATCGACGGTTTATTTTCCTCCTGCAACAACATTCGGTTTAATTAATTCCCATTCTGAAGTACAATGCGATTTGTTTTATCTTCACAAAGCGAAGATAAAAAGAAGCTTTTTTCTCAACGTCTCTTCTCGTTATCACGGATCTGTTAAGTTTGCCGTTTGTCGTGTACAAAACATCAAAAAAAGAATGGATATTTTTGTAAAGTCTCTCTTTGCGCCGGATAAAAATCTGTTGTGCGACGATCGATGTTTAGTTTTAAAAAATCGCCATAGACTTGTAACGAGTCTACTCGCTGGAATTCTGATAATGCAAGTATGAAAGTAAGTATAATGTTTAACATTTATATTAGTTGAAAAATTGTAAAATTACTATTCGAATCATTCACACGCATTTCAAATGAGCTACGATACAAAAAATATGGAATAAAAAACATTATCTGTCGAAGTTCCGTTGCACAAGAAACTATTTTCGTAATAAGGCGCAAGAATGCACGTATTATAACTTAGCAGATAAAAACCCTACTCTATCACATTATGCACACACACGATTAATATTGCCTCTCATTATCCATCGTTCATGAGTACACACACGCATTACAGCCGCGAATAGAAAGGAGAAAAAAGGCAGGCTTCTGGCGCAAAGAAAGAGAGGAACGAGCCACGAGTTGCGCTCGTCGCGGGGCATTGTACGAAATCAATCTCTCCCTTAGTAGAGCCGCACCGACGCGGAACTAATTAGAATCCGAGAGTCAAGGTCATTAAAATGCTGAATCGGTCGGATCGGGCGTGCGTAAAGCTCGAGCTGTCGGCCGCTTACAATAGATGCACTCACAGCGCGAGGTTAATCGCCCTTTTTGACCGTCTGCTCGCGATAGCAAATCAGCGAATAAAAATAATAACGCGCTGATTTTTACGAGCTTTCCAAACTGTATATATATACGTGAGCTTCGCTTTCAATGGAGCTATCACATCGGTTGGATTGAATGAACGAGCTCATTCCGCGGTGTTTGTTCGTGCGGCACCGCGTCAGCTGGGCGGTTCATTCGATCGGTCAATGGCGAAATTGATAAGCCTATAATAGACGAATCGATTATTCCTCGACTATAAGTTACTCGCCATTTAAACGGTTAACTATCGAGCGAGCTATTAAACGTCGATAAACCGCGATTATTGGTTAAAAGTAAAATTTTCCCTCGCTACTGCACACGAAATCACAAATTCGAAATCGAAAATAAAGCCTCCTTTCATCGATTCGCACACTCGGACAATATGTTATACTGCACATACAGAGAGAGAGAGAGAGAGAGAGAGAGAGAGAGAGAGAAAGACTCACCTTGTCACCGTTGGCAGTAGCGGTAGGAGCGAGTGCCTGGGACTTTCTATCCACGGTCTCGAGGCGTTCCGCGCGAATTTCTCCGTTGCAGAGCGGCTCGGTACAGGGCAATTTCTCCTCGGTGTGCCGTCGATTCAGGCCATTTTGACTCTCGAACGGTTTCGCGTCGGTCGTCGGTGCAGCGGTTACCGCTTTCTCGGCCGAGGTTGAGGAACGACGCCGGGCCAAGACGCCGCGCGGCAGCAGAGTCTCGTTGTACGCGAATATGGAGACGGGCTTGGTTGAGCTGCAACAGTCCACATGACTAGTACACGAGTACGATATAGTACACGATGGGTTTATATTATACATTTCGCGTTAGAGTTGATGATTTATTAGGATGCATATAAGCGCGAGAAGTTTGGAGGTGAGGGAGAAACTTTTGGCTATTAATGGGGGAAACTTTTGTGTATTGTGCACATGTGACGCAGTCGGTGAGAAACACGCTGATCGTTGCGTATATATATGTGTAGGTGATACGGTATTATATAGCGATTGATTAATATTCAGTGTGCACCGGAATATACCGGAGCTTGATTATCACGAGTCTGTGTGTTTTTGTGTACGCGCGCGCGCGCGTCTGTGTATAAAGTTGAGATTGATTAATTAACAGTGGATCGGTGTGCGAGTTGTTCTGCAACTTTGAGAGTCTGTTGCACATTGTTTGAGTCGAGCGTGGCATCAGTATTATAGAGAACTACGAAATCGCGGCGCAAATGACTGTTATTATGATGGAAAGTATCGCGAATAAAGTGCGTCATGGCGTTTGTTAACTTGAGAAATTTGGTTTTTAATTTACAATCAAATTAGAATTGGAAAAACCTTTGAGTGTTTAGTGTAGTATTTCCGTCTATAATTGCTTCTCGCTTGACAATCAAATAGCGCAAGAGGTGTATACTTTTTTTCCTAAACTAATGGTCTACGAGTAGGTGTTATTTAAAAATGAAAATTTCTCTAGAAACTTCAATCACTTGCGCCTATTCTCTAATTGCTTGGGTATATAGTTGCAGGCCGTGTAACTAACATGCAACGCGCGCAATTTTCTCGATTAAATAGGTCACATTTGTTTACAATAGAAAGTGATATATAATGCATGGGTAATTTTAAAGCTTTTATTAATGGAGTAAAATGAAAAACTTAAGCGACACCGTTATCGTATTTTCATTGTATTGAAATAAAAATCTCAATTTATTCTAATTAATAACCAATATATAATAAAAGATATATATATTGTATACCTATATACACAAGTGTGTCACGGATATCAAACTCAATTAATATTGCAGATGTGCAGTTTAATGACTCTTTTACATTAGGTGCATTTTGATGAAATCATATAAAAATGGAGAAAATGGGGGCATAATTACTAGACCGAATACAAGCAAATTCGTAATCATCCTTAAGAAAGAGTTTCACCGAATATTCCCTGATCAATTAGTAAATTCCGAACGTATACATTTCAAATCGATCGATTGAAAGAGTTCGCGAACAAAGCGTCACAATAACATCTGTATCACCTCTGCCTGCAGAACTTGCTGTCGTCCTCGTCGAACAAACTGGTTGGCTCGTCAGCTTCCTCGTCCCTCTTAGGCGTGGCATAACCAAACAGATCCGTGGCAGCCCGGGCCAAGTCGCTCTTCAATATCGGATGGGGCGCGTGTCCCAAGCCCGAGCCCGTCGCGACGCAACAGTCGGTCTCGTCCCCGTAGAGCTCGTCCTCGTCGGTCGTGTACTCCTCGTCGCCCGTAGTACCTGTACTGCCTGCGCGTCTGTGTTTCGTCGTCAGTGGCCTGTAGGCGTATTCGCTCGAGCCTGTCGTCGTTGCCGAGTCGCTCGAATCCATCGAGTTTGGCTGCTGCTGCTGCTGCTGCTGCTGCGGCTGCTGCGGCTGCTGCTGCTGCTGCTCTTGCACCGACTTCATTCTCCTCGCCTCATACGTCTGTTTTTTGATTCTTTTACGAGACCAGTCCAGATCTGCAACAGAAATTGTTCATATTTTGTTGTTAGTTTGATAGCTTGGACGGTACGTATATTGTGCGATGTATTTATAGTATATAAAGTTCTTGATAATCTGGGTAGATGAAAGGAATGGAAATTCCCGATGCACTTGTGGCCCCCGTTAGAATTTCAAGGTAAGCGTCTAAGGGGACTATTTATACGAAAAAAAAGTAATCCCCTTTGCGAGAAACGTGTAAAAAAAGGCCGAGTTCATCGTACTTGGTGCTTAATAAGTGTAATTATAATAGAAACAGGCGAGTGAAGAAAGTTTTACCTTCGAGTAAGGGGATCACCTATTTCCTTAAATTTAATATTTCTTATGCTCTGAGTGATAATGTAGGTTCTATGCTTTTCCTTTAAAGATTGCATTATATAGTCTGATCTCGACGAGTTTCTCCATTGCAATCGAGCCGATAATATATTTTTCATATAAAGGAGAAAAGAAACAGAAGATTATTCATGATGAGCAATAATGAAATAACGGTACAGAGAAATTGCTGTTTAATTCAGATGAAGAAACAAATTGATTAGGACTTTTATGAGTGACGCAAGTGATTGTAGCTGAACTTTTAATAAGTGCACGTAAAAATCCAAGAAAGAATCGCAATGGGATACGTAGTCGTGTATATAATTTCATCGCCTGCAGCTTTATCTTTATATATACGCGACTGTTATTCAGAGCTTGTTCATTGTTTTACTCTGCGCAGTTCGCATCATTGATAAGGCTTTAAGCAACTTTTATAACGCCCACGACTCCCCGCTACAAATCACTACAACAGTGTGTGTCGTTAAGTCAAGAGCAATAATAGGCACTGCGTTAAGTTTTAATTTCAAATGTATTTGGTGAATATATGTATATATAAGTACTGCGTGTTTGATTTGGCAAATCAATTGCATATTCACACATCAATCTTGGCCTGAATCAGTAACGTTTGGACAACAAGTAAAATGAATAGGGCGGTCGGAATGCAGATAACGAGCCGCTCAATGCGATGCCGTCCACCCAGGAATATATTATTTAAATAAACGTATGTATACTTAATTTATCAGAGATATTGTGCCATTTTGAGCGACGACGATAATATTTGTACGCACTGACTCTTTGTTTTATGCGCATTTGGGCATGGATTATATATTTTACGATTAAGAATAAAAATGCTCAAAGAAACCTCGGTTATGACGCAAATCGAGGTTAAATGTGCGATTTATTTTTGTTAAAAACCGAATGGCTCGCAAAAAAAAGAGGTTGCGAGAATATTTTTTGCAGTCTGTATAACGTCGATTAACAGCTGAAAACAAATCTATCTTGCAAAAAAAAAATTGTCATGCTTCTTTCCCCACAACTTTAGAATAATACAAATTATACATTGGTTAATCAATTGATTTGCATGAGGAAATTGCTTTTCACGCCTTTTGCTCCGGGTGTGGATCATTTTACCAAAGGAATAATACACACACGCCTATAGCGATTTCAAATATTTTGATCGACTCGCATATCACTACATATATACAGATACTCTTGTACCCAAGTATTGACGACGAAATTGATGCATTTGGAATGATACTGTTTTGCATTTCGTAAATACATATCGGAGGTCATTGGGAATTCATAACTGCATATATATATCCATTATTCTCTTCCAAGCAGAGTCGCGGTAGACCGCAATTATAATTTGATACAGAATTAAACTACTCGGTATGTATACACAAATAATATTATGCTAAATCAATTTTCCCGTGATTTCGCGAATTCCAGCGAACAATCATAATGGTTCGCCAAGCATTGCCAACTCCTATATACCTTCTCTAATTTTCATTACGAGGCAATAAATTAGTCAGGATTCAAAGGCAAAATTGCACTCGCGAATAAAACAATAAACTACTGCACTGCAACATTTTTCCAAAGCACGTGCCACGCGTAATTATACAGCATGTCGCATGGATTGATCGTACCAGCTATTATATTTTCATGACTCGGCGCATTCGGAAAATGTTCAAAAAAGAAGAGAGAGAGAGAGAGAGAGAAAATAAGCGATTCGTCATTCGTTCGTTAAAATAAATATACTTCCTCGTGCAGAAATCATTAAAGAAATTCCGCGCACCCATCGATATAGGGTAAATGAACTTCAGACTTGAATTAAATTCGTCGTACGGAAACAAATATACGATTCTTTTTATATAAGAAGATTTATAATATTTATTACCGATTAGAATACAATTTTGCCCCGGAAAGGACTTGTTTCTATTATCCGTGCGCCAATTATTGCGCCATGTTAAAACTTGGGAAGATCCGCGGTATTTGGTGCGCGTAGCGAGCCCTGCATCTATTACTGCCGATCAACAACGGCTTATGTGTCCGCAGTATTTGGGACATCCGCAGTAATACCCACGGTTAACTCTAAACAGCGCGCGCGTACAACAATAATACATATGCGCGCTGCATCAGATCCGATCTTGGAAAGGAGAAAAAAAGAGCGCCATAGCCAACAAAGTAGCGAAATGCAAGGAATATATCGAGGGTGAAAAAAAATGGGAACGCAGTGTGCAGTCATCGGAAAAGTTTGCCGCGCGCGAAAGAATTCGCAAGACGGCAACAATATATTATAGCCGCAGGTATTTTCCGCGCGACTGCTGCGAGCCGCCGTAATGAAGTTTCCGTTCCCACGATTGCGCGCTCAGTCTATATCTCTCTTTCTCTCTATATATATACACGTGTATATAATATACACACGAAGATAGAGATGTGTAACTACGAGTGTGTGTGTGTGTGTGTCTATAGTACAGTAGAGGTGAATATTGCGCTTCTCTTTCTTGGCGAACTTTCTTTCGTGCGTTGTTTTCTCGTTATTTTTCGTCGGGCGCTGGGCGCGGTGGCGAAATCGACTCTCCTCGTGTGCTTTTTACTATATTTACTCTCTCTCTCTCTCTCTCTCCCCCCTCCCTTGCAGGCTAGTACACAACCCGAGTTTTAAAAGACTCTTTTTGCGACGCCTGGCGTCGAGAGAGAGAAAATATCGAGTCGAAGTATCTTTATGAGGTTCTTATGAAAGATTTACCAAAAGGTGTTTGGTGGTGCGGAGCGGTTTTCGGTCGGAGGGACGTAAAATTCCGGCTTATAACTTTTCCAGGCGATATTTTTCCTGCAAATTGAACCGCTAAAGACTGCAGTAGCTTTACCCAAAGGCTTATATAAAATATATTTGAGAATGTATATAGCTGTGGGTTCGTTATCGTGAAAAATATTGGTCTTGGAAAAATCTAGAGGTATAAAAGTTAAGTCGAATAAAATAATAAGATTCAAACGTATAATTGCACGACTGTGCAGGGAATTAATTAATAGACAAGTTAATGCGTATGTACAGAGAGAGAGAGGGATCTACTAACAAAATAAATTTATTACTGAAAATCGCATGGGAAAGTATGCGTCTGAATCGTATGCAGTGATCAAGTCGGGCTTTAACATTTATTATATGTATTTACAACTTCGTATCTAATAATAATACTGTAGACGTTTCGTACAGACCGAGTGTGTATAGTTTTTTCTATTTTTAAATTCACACCCACATTCTTCACACTCTATATATACAATGGAAATATATTATACTTAGACGAAACATTAAAGACATCTCGTAACATTTATTTAATTATAAAACGTACATTATATGCTTATGCTAAGCAAGAGTTTATTTCTTATACCTTGTTCTTGATTACAGGTATTAACCAACATATATGTATATATAAATCGAATCGATTGTCTACGGTGTATTAATTCAATGATCGACTCAGTAAATAACTATAAGCAAAAGCTATTCTTTCTATTGCATAATTATGATACGCTGTTATTTTATCGCTTGTCTCGCAAAAAAGTCATAATAGCGAAATGGATGAGAAGAAACTCATACGCACCGAGAAGCTCGCGCGCGAAATATCAACAACAAAATGTCTTCGATGACAGATAAATACGCGCCGAGAGAATCTCACGCTTACGCAAAGCTGCACGGCAGCGCATTGTCCGCCTCTACGCACAATGAGAACCTTATTAAAGCATTATAATAATGTGCGCGTAACAATAATTGCGCTCCCAACTCTATAATTACGATGCGTCGCCCAAGGCAAAACGAGTATTTCGAAAGAATAAGGTATATGGAGAAGAAGAGCACAACGCGCCGATCGCCCTTTCCTTCCCTTTTTTCTCGTGTATATCGTCGCAACGCATTATACCTACACACACACACACACACACACACACACACACCGCGCACCAAAGTTTAACGCGCTAGACGTCAAACGTGCACTGCTGCAAAAGTTGTGTGTGTGTGTAGTACGTTACATAAATCTAGACCTGGGAAAAGCGCAGCCGAGGGACGTTCATAATTAGAAGCCAGCTCTCGGTCGGCTTTCAGCGGCGCTTCTTTATAATTTATCCGCTTTTCATTTTATGCTCGGCTTTCGTGTCACGTGGCCTCTTCCGAGCCGCTTCCACTGCAGCGTATACACTTTGTATACAATACAGCCGCGAGTCGAAGTTCTCTTTGGGTGTATCGTTGCCGACGCGACGTCGGATGCTGCTGATTCCGCGTTATATATATGTGTGTGTGGACTGAGCTGTTGGCAAATCGCGCTAGGCATGTGCGATGTTTCGATGCCGACGAGCATTTCATTGATTTTGTTTTCAGTCGTGGAGGAATTCGGATCGCGGCGATCAGAGTTATATTTTCCACCATTGAATTCGGACGCGCGCAGTGATCGTCACTATCACGGTTTAGAAGCTTCGCGTGTTCTCTTTTTAAGCTAATGCTTTTGCGAGAGACTCTTGCAATGAGAAGAAAATAACGAGAGAATTCAATATTGTCGGTAAAAGTATGACGAGCGTATTTATATGAGCAATTTTACTTACTTTAAAATTTATATCTAATAATTATATTTCATGTGTAGTAGACTAGCATAAGAAACAATCGAAGAAAACGATGAGCGATGTACCAAATAACATGGAGACGAGGCAAGAATTTCACGTTTAAAATATAATAATCTGCAGCGACAACATTTATTGTGAAAAAATCTAATGCATAAAGTGGACACGTATTTATTATTATAATAGATAAACAGTCGACGTAGAACGTGTATAAAAAGGAAAGAGGCATTGCATACAAATGATACAGTCGCTATAGAGTACGTAATGGTTAAGCAGCTGGCATCTAAACAATGAAACGAACAGTCAAATTCTTTTTCTCATCAGTGTGTGTTCGAGCAGCTTATATAAGGCCTCATTTCTGTTCGCCCAAGATTTTCAACTAAAAAAAAACAGGGATTTTATTATGGTTATTCTTTGGCACTTCGTTTGCCAAACTACAAAGGAGAAAAGAAATAAGACGTCGAGTTGCTATGCGGAGCGTAAATATTGTTGCGGAAAAATGAGATGCTGTTATATTATTATTCAACATCGTTTGTAATCGCGTCGGTAATTTTTTTTTACAGTAACCAGCGATAAAATTTTGTACTTGTATAACTAATGGAAAATTTATTTTAACTCTTTGTTCTATTACAACTTTTTGTATAATTATTATACCGCCGAGTTAATCTATCTAGAATTCTGTATCGTATATTACGGGAATTCCTTTACATTTATAATCAAATTCTGTTCTGTATCGTACAATATTATTATTTTAGCGAACTATAATTGTAAAGCTTACTATAAAATACGCGAGATATATTCGATATATTATATCTTTTGATTTAGATATATACTGTGTGTGAGATACGCATGATTCGTGAATTAATGCGCAACTGAAGGACCGTTCAGATTCAGTTTCTCTGCAGTAGGAAAGTTATACCATCATAATAACTGTATACTTCCATTCGCAATTTTTAATCTGTATACTCGGCCGGAAGTGTCTTTCACTAATTCCTAACGAGCATTTAATAAGTTGCCATCTATATTTTTGAAAGCCACGATTATTACGACTCAGTTCATTCTTAATGAGCGAAAGTTACCAACAATTTGTCAAACCTAAATACGCGAATCAGCTGAAACGCAGCATTACTTTAACGAAAGTCTCAACGCGTCAATCATCAATTAAAACGAGGATCTCGAAAATACACGTGACCGACAGTTGTTATAGTTAACGAACACGCGCATACCTATAAGTTCGCGCGCCCGAAAGTTCCAATCAATTAACATCATCTCTACGTCGAACCTATTATACTTCGAACAGTATTACATCTTTACTAGGCAATCATAAACATCACAAAAGCGAATTAACAACTCGCTTCTCTTTACCACATCTCAATCTTTCTCCTTTCGTATACAATCAGCGCAATTGCGCCCATAAAGAGCCGTGACTCCACAAAAAAAAAAAACGAACGAGATCCGACAAGTTGAAAATCTTATTGTTCCCCTTTTATATATATGTATATAAAAGCCTTTCGCTCGCGCATCGCATTGTTTCGGCTCATTAAGCGAGCGCCGCTTTCATTCGCGTCCCTCGCCGATTACTTATTACGAGAGCGGCGCGTGTCCTATCTGGTGAATGGGCGCGACTATACACCACCTGCGAACACTGTACATACATACGTATCGCTATTTTACTTATATACATCAGGTAAGTATATATACTCTCGCTCTCCTGCACTGCACAAACACTTTCTACACACGCGGCGCTGCCTCCGTTCTCTCTCGCTCTCAGCTTTCTCTCTCTCTCTCTCTCTATCTCTCGAATTAATGAAGCCGATAGCGGAGGAATAGGGTCACACAGCCGAGAAGAATGGCTCGGCTTGTAGAAGCTACGCGAAAGAAAGCCGCTCTCTATATATATATATATAGGCACTCGACTTGATGCAGATAAGACGTTTGGGGTTTACGCTCTCGCGGGGTAATTAGGTATATATTTGAACTTTCCGCTGCGAGGATGGTGTGTTTTCGCAATGGATAGCTGATGGGGTTATTGGTTCATAGTTTTTCCTTGAGTATTTAATTTGGAATAAACGTATAATATATTTCAGGATGATTGAATTTCTCATAAATTTATCTTAAAAATTATATGAATTTAAGTATATTATTATTTTATTACCGGTACAACAGGATTAATTTTACTTTCGTCCCTCGTTAGAATAAGTATCTCCGATTTGACTAAAACAAATCAAAGGAAACGTGCACGTGCAGCGAATAATTCAATCTCCAAGTTATATCACCAAACTACTTTGTCAATCTCCGCGACGATCCGCGCATCAATTTACCGAGCGCGGGAAAACCGGGGATACCGGAACGTCTTCACTCGCGGTTTAATGGCATTTATCGAGAAACGAGTTAAACACGTACGTTTCGTAATCCCGCGTGTATAAAGACATAGAATTTCGGCTGCTCGCGACTAAAACGCAACTGCGTCGATGCATTACCTCGAAGCCATCATCGTAACTCTCTCTAACCTTTTTGAAACTTCGATACACGTATATGCAGCGTATATACGCACTGGAAATTCAATTAGCCTCGCGTTGTGTAATAAACGTAACTTTATGTTGAATATATATACCGCACGACTTTTATCCTCCTATATATATATTCCTCGCGGGCGCAAAAAAGCAGCTCAACGCGCAAGAGTCGTTCAACTTTAGAAAGAGGAGAGCAGGTGCTGCAGGCGCACAAAAAACGGGGGAATAACGTAACAGGAGACGATGTAATGGTTCCTCGGACACCCGAGCAAAACAATCTGCGCGCGTCTTAATATTTACATAGCTGCCGAGAGAGGGAGAGAAAGAGAGGGATAGAGACGGAAAAAAAGGCTGCGCCGCAGCAAATACACTCGGCGCATTTGCATCTTCGTTTATCGAATGGCATCGCGAATAGCTGCTATTACGTACAGTAAAAATACGGGACTGCGTGGAGGGAGAAAATGAGGGGATAATAAGATATTTACATTTAAGAATCCCCTTTTATCAGCGCGTTCGTGGCATAGTTTCTGTTCCGAGGCTTACATCGACATTTTTCTTTTCTTTTCTGCACGCAGGAGGATTTTATAAAAAAAATAAAGTCGTTAAAACAACACAGTCACAGGCACAGAGTATAACGATCGTTATAATACTTTACTACGTTTTATATACTTGGCCGTTAACGACTTTTCCGAAAGCGTAGTTTTAATGCAGATGCAGAAGTAAAAGGTAGCGATAAGTTATATTATAGCGTAATCATTTTTTTGCATCAGATGTAAAAGTTAGAGGCATCTTTTTAACTATGTCTAAATTAACAAATGGCACAGCAGTTAAAAAAAGGATGCTAAATCATTAGCACTTAGCTTCCAATAATATATATGTTTTCTAAAAAAATAATTATAGAAACGCTTTGTTATGCTACTAATAACACAATTTTTTAAACTTGCATTTTTTGCAAAAATTGAAAAACTGAACTGCAAAGTCATTTCCTTAAATAAAAAACAAAAGAAAATCGCTGAAGCTTAAAAAATATTTTCAGCCCCCTATTCTACAAAAAAAAAACGGATATATTGAATATTAAATATTTGAAAATCGTTTCATCCGTTCTCGAGTTACAGAAGGATACACACACACACATAGAAACACGAAAAAAACTTTTCTCTAAAACAATCAATTTTTGCTCCAATGACGTTAAAAAAGTTTTCTTTCATCGATACCAAGTTTCCTCATCGAGGAAGCAAAAGTACACTCTACGCTAATTAAACGTTAATTTATGTGACGGGCGGGAGAATATTAAAAACTAATTCTACAAAAGAATCTTGCCGTCTTTATTCGTCGCAGCGGTAAATGCCGTACACGCGTTAACAAAGACTCGAACAAAGGATAGAATCACGCGCGAGCTGGGGATATATTCGCTTGAAAGTAGGAAGGTTATGAGCTTAAAAAAGTGTATATTTTTTTTTCGTGGAAACGCTTCTTCTTCTTCTTTTTTTTTTATCTGGCTTTATGCGACATTAATATTGCTCCATTCGGCTGTAAGGTCGTGGGTGAAATGGGATGCTTAAATTTTGATGGGGACGTTTGCAGAAAATGCGCGCGTCTGCTTCTTTTAAGGGCTGTGCACTTTAAGCACATTAAGCTGCAGCACGCGCACTACCATAGTATACGCTTTTCTTGTTATTCCCGTAGACGCGCAAACGTCGCGATATTGCCGATGAGAACATTTTTTCCTCATGCTATTTAGGATGTATTTTGGCGCCGAGTCTGCATCATATAAAGACGTTGATGAAAAAACTTTTAATTGGTTCCTTTGAAAATGCGGAACTTGTCGAGCGTAGGGAGCAGAGTCTCGAAAGAATTCAGGGAAAATTAATTATCGCATTCGACTCTGTACGCCGCGGCTCTCTATATGCCTTGGAAAACAGAAGTTGGAGAACTTGTGGGATTTCGTAAAGAGCGGTAATAACACAAAGAGTATTAATATTACCGGAATAATCAAAGCCCGGCAGTTATCCTGCACTTCATTGTTGTCTGAGATCTCGAGATTCGAACGAGAGAAACTTTGAAAATTGTTCTCGTTGGGCACTTGATAAAAGGAATGCAAGAGAGAGAAAAATCAAAGGTACACTCGCAAAGCTTTCCGAACGTTCAAAGCTGCATTCACAGTTAAGTCATCTTATATATAATATATATAACTTTCTACATAGTAACACAGCCATGACGCATAATCGTATCTTGGTCCAATAAGTGTATAGAGAAACAGTTTGAACAAGAAGAAGAAAGGAAAGAAGCCGAAAAGCCGCCGGTCTTTCCCGGGGTATCGAAATGTATAATAAAACTCCGCGAATAAGAAGCGGCTGGCGTTGCACGTGCATGTATAGGAAAGAGAGAGGGAGATATAAGAAAAATAAGGATATGCCATCCTCGGCTACTTCTCGAATGGTTATACGCGGGGGAATTGCGTCACGGTTTAAATCGCGATATCTTGCGCTCGGGACGAGTAGAGTCGCGGCGGCGAATGGTACGGCCGACGCCGCTGCCGCCGCCGCTGCCACCGCCGCACCGACTCCTTCATGCCATTAGGGTTATAGGCACGCGCTCGCCTTAATATACCTATACACATGCACACATATATGCTATTTTTCCCTTTCTCTTTTCTCTCTCTCTCTCTCTTCGTTTTTCTCGCGGTGCTTTTATCGCGCCGCCGCGCGGGCTTAGTTTTCAAGCTGCTTTTACATTTATTTTTTTGTTTCTCCTTTTCCTGAGTAGAAAAGAGCGTCGATGCAGCTGTTGCATCCCCCCCCCCTTTTTTTTTGTTCCCTTCTTTCTAGTTAACCTCGTGCACAGCCTGCGAGGAATTTTCCTTTGCGGACTAAAGTAGGTGTTGGCGTCTCTCCTCTGTGTGTATATGTGTGTATGCACTACACGCGCGATAAGAATCGCAATTTAACTTGAAAACGAGATCGATCGCGACCTGTATTTTTATCGCTATCATATTCGATGCTGCTATATATATGGGGGTTATCGGATGCTGCTGGATCGAGTTTGTAACTCCATATTGATTGCATTGTTCGATGTTTGAGCAGATGATTGATTGAAATTGTACTGTTTGCTGTATAATAAATATTTATTTATATTCACCATTGATATTTGTAACCGAGTAATTTGTTTCTAGAATTACATGCGTTTGTTATAAGATAAAAATCGTATAGAAGTTAGAATCGATACCGCGGCGCGATGGTTTCGTATTTCATAAACAAGCGAACAATGGATTAAAAAAGATTTCATTTAATTCCATGTCGAATCATTTGGAAACTGTATCTTTGACCCGCTTGAATAATCCTCGTTATATATTTTACTCTAAAATTAACATTTATACACGTGTCATTCAACTTATTACAAGTTAAATATAATAAAGAAATATTATAATGGGAAACATCGCGTTATCGGTCATATCACTTATATTATCCTATCCAACATTCTCAAATGAATTTTCCAATTTCCTCAATTAATTCCCACTGAATCCTCGCGCAATATGCAAGGTTCCGTTCAACTAACCTCATACAGCCTCTCGTGATTATACGGGCGCGTATTAATTGCCTCTTCCTGTTTTTTTTTCATCCTCTATCTCTAAATTATCCGCCTGCATTTTCTCATTATACACGCGGCTTCGTATCTTTATTCATTCCGCATTTCTGTATCCCTCGCTCGCTGGCTTCTTGCAGTACACCTGGAGATTTATCGTCCGACTTACACACAGACGCGCTTATACGCACGCACACGTTCAGCCACGACTCCTTCTTTTTTTCGCGCTCGTTTCTCTTTTATAACGCTCGTCGGTGACGCCGGTGCCTTTCTTTGTCTTTCCCCTTTTCTTGCAATCTTTCTTTCACTCATGCCTTTTTTACTCCAAGCTCTTTTCGCACGACTACTGCAAAATTGTATATATGTATATATGGGCAAGGCGAAGCCGAATTATTATAAGTCGCTCGCACCGCTCGTCACGCGCGAATAAATCCGGCCGACGCTCGAAATATTGCCCAGCGAAAAGTCTATGCTGTTTGTATTATTTTATTCTCCTTCTCTATCTCTCTTTCCATATTTTTCTTTCGTTTTATCTCTCTGTTTCAAGCGCGCTGTATTTTAAAGCAGCGCGGATTATTCGTTTACGTGATATATGTGTATGTGTATGCGAGAGCTGTGCTTTACGAAAGGCCAGTGGAATTTTTTTTTCCAAAAACGCGTGAGATGTTCACGTGAGATAAATTTCGTCGGGCGTATCATCAATTTTTTTTTGCTAGCCTCACTTTTTCTTTAGGTTAAAAGTCAATAAACTTAATTGTACAAGGCATACGCTTCATACATTAGGATATTTTAATTGAAACAAAAGAAAACAATCCAAACAAAGATTGTCGTTTTTTAAAAATTACTTTATTTTATTAGTCAAACATCAATTTGTCAATGAACAAATTGTATAAACTTGCACGTTTAATTTAGAAACTAAATATGAACTTTCAGCTCGAATATAAAAACAGCAAATTAATTCAAACTCTTCAATCGTGCATTAAGATTCCGTATCAGTAGACGTTATTATCACGTAGTTATTATTCAAATTAATTATACATCGAGGTGAAAGTACGTACTTATCAAATAAGTTCGCCACTAAATACTGCTCAAGCTCTAATGGCCGCGAACAAAAAAAGATTTTTTAAAAAAATCGATCAGATCGAGCTAAATTAGAAAAATTTATCCACACACTTACAATGTCCAAGCAACATCATATTAAAAAGCAATGATCAAAGCCGCATAATCGCATGCAAATGTATTCCCGCCAATGAAGCGTTACTTCGAAAGCCTATAATTCTGATGAAAAACCAGTTTGAAGTAGAACAAAACTAAACAAAGTAAACAAACAATATCTTTAAAAAGCTCCCATTATGCCAATAGAGTCTTATTATACGAAGAGATCCATATAGATCGGTAATTTCTCGAAATAACGTACGTGAAATTCGCGATTATATGCAACCCACGCAGAAATATTCACTATTACAAGCCGCAGAGGCTGCTCGCCGAGTTTAAGTGCATTGGACTACTTCCAACGGTATCCCCTCGACATATATACCTCGCAATAACATCAGGCGACTCGAAGACGCGTACCGATGCGCGCACGTGCTTAGCCCGTCAGAGTCGAAAATTCTACGCTCCCTACAGTGCGAACAGGCTCTGCAGGCTCCAAGTGTGACAACTTAACTCGTGCAACACCGAACGATTCTCATTTCCTCAGCTGAACAGCAAGAGAGATAGGGAGGAAGTGCAAGGCGATGCCCCGGCAGGAAACCCGAAGACACAATCGGCTCGCGTTTTCGAAATCCGAAACTCTTACATATATATAGGTATCTCGGAAATCGAATCCCTCGGCGCGGAGCCGCACTCCTCACACACACACACACACACACACGCGCGTACAGCACAGCAGTGAACGCGTACAAGTATAACATCACAGCTGCAGAATGAGATTCCCTCGCGGTTCTTTGCATATGTATGTATATATACATGTATACCCCCTCGATCATCGCGTATTATAAGGTCCGTCGATAATGAATATGTGTCTCGTATCGAAGGCCAAGCGCTCGACGTTCTCTTTACATGTATCGGCTATATATACGTATATATGTATAAGGTACAGCAACAAGCTGCCGGCGGCGGCATCAGCGCAAGGCTTGTTTGTATACATATACAGAGGCAACGATATATATCCAAGTATGTACAGACTTGGTGGCCGCCGTCGCGGACGGATTGATTGTAGTGTGGTATAGGTATATAATGTAGGTTGGACGCGCGCGGCGTAAGGCCGCGAGTATACACAGTCGGCGTTTCATTGCCCCGTTTCGTTTTGCCGAGCGCCGCGCAGTATCACAATGCAGATACAAGCGCGTGCAGGTAATCGCGTGGGTGAATGGCTAATGCCTGCACACGCCTAATGCAAACACACACACACACACGTGCATTATTTGCGCGATCTCCGCGGTTCTATACTGTGTTGTTATGGAGCGGTAAACGCACTTGTTCGATCGAGACCCTGATGGTATATAATGTATACTGTATTTTTTTTTGAGACGCGAGGTGAAAGTACCGCTGGTCCCGGACACATTCTCGACTATATGTTCCTTTATATCTATATCGATCAATTTTTACATTGCGAACGGTATATATTGCGTTTTTGACTTTTTTTTTTCTTTTCTTTTTGGCTATGATGGACGTGCGAGTATCGGAACTTTATGTATAACAGCTTAGAAGAAATAAACACTTTTCTAATTGAGTCGTATAGATATATTGCCACAAGTGCGTATCGCGGTCGAGCGATATTTTTGCAGTTTTAATTGTCGGTATAGGTGGCTTATCGCGAAAATGCGTATCGCGGTGTATATAATCGGGCCGGTAATTATGCCTCGGCGCGTCGGCCTCGATATAGGTGCGTTCGTTACAATTGACATTAACGTTGATATTACGGCTTGTTTTGGAGCCGAGAGAGTTGCTACTGGATTTAGAAAGCGAAAATCGCAACGCGCACGTGCATATGTATAGATGTTTCGAGAACGCTTCGTATACACCGAATACGGAGCGGAGTTTTGCGTGCACTCTCGTTATGCAAAGTTATCGGCTATTTCGAATTAAATTGCGAAATAATGATAACTGATAAAACTGAGTCTTGCGGACGTTTTTAACACACGATAATTGACGGATACGATTGCCGAACGGAGATAGTATTAGTTTTGTAATGAGAAATCAATACGAGCAAGCGGCTCTTTTTTTTCTTAATGTTTATCTTATTTATGCATGAATAAAGTGTGTTTGACGACTTGATTCGTAGAACATATATATATTTTACATTTGCAGATAAGTATTCGAAAATGCAAATGAGTATAATTTCAAAGAATGCTTAAAGAGAAATATTTCCTAGAAGTAGTTATTTGCTTTGTCTAATTCTTTTTCAATATTCGTATTTGAAATGGGAATATAGAAATCATATATTTATGAAGTGAAGCACGATAACTTTTCGAGCTAATAAAAAAAGTTTTTGCTTTAGAAAAGCTATCCGCGCGCACACCCCTTTTCATATAATAAAAGCGAAGTTTAATTCTTTTATCGGCGAAATTCCGCGAAAGAAATTGACGTTTGACAGTTTTCAGACAGTTAAAATGCATCTGTATTTGAAGTAAAGATATTTTTAACGACGCTCGTATTACTCGTGACGGCTGTAAATCAAGAGCCTTGAGTGAAATTGAGGTAAAGTTTTTAAAATACATAAATTCTTGGGAATAACCAACAATGGACAATTGTACATCAAATGAATGGCACACTAAAAGAAAATACAGTTTTATCATAACGAGTATATAATAATTCGAGGAACAAATTTTATTAATTTTCAAGTATGCAAAAGATTACAGCATCGAACGATTTACTCGCCGCGATCTTTACACCAACATAAACCTATATGTATATAGGAAAAATCCCCAGGTGCACTTTAACAACCTGCGCTCGCATATCCCAGATAAAACTAGATCGTATATACGCTCTGCCGAAATATCGCGCAAAATAAAATATCGTTCTTAAAAAACACAAACAAACACCGCGCGCAAAACAAAGTGACTCGTGAAAAAAAAACCAAACTCTCCAGCCCAAGAGAGAGAGAGAGAGCGCGCGCGCGCAAAAAAAGCACAACGAAATTGGAAATCCCTGCGCTTAAAAAACAAGTCATATGTATACCTATATGTACCAACGGCATACACACACACACACACACACACACACACACGTAGCGCGTCGGCGCAGAGCTCGCGCGGCGTGTGACGGAATGTCCTATATATGCAGAGCCGCGCGAGAGAGTGCGCGCAGCGATGGTCGTCCGACTCGTACCAAGCCGTGACTACTTCCACTTTTAGCGGCGCTCGCTCGCTGCGTACATACGCTCTGTTTGTGTGTGCTATGTGTGCGGACTGTATGTACATGTGTGTATGTCGAAAGTCACTCGTCTGGCTTCGGTCCTAAAGAAACTCGCCTGTATAGGTATACAGATGCGCGAGATGAATTTTTGTTTTCGGACAGATCTTTCTCTCTCTCTCTCTCTCTCTCTCTCTCTCTCTTGGTGCGTCGAATGTCTGGGTGATGTTTTTGTTTGGAATCCAGGGGTGAAAGAGAAAGAGCGGGTGTACGACACGTTGACCGAATTCCCAATATAAATGACGATCGCGAACGCGATAAAACGCCGGTCGTAATACCTTTCGGTTCCTTTCTTTCTTGTACCGCGCGGCGATCATCGCTCCTACTTTTTTATCATCGACTGACAGCTGCTGCGCGTGTATGTATAAGTGTGTTTTTATACATGTGCTCTCGGGGGTTCAGCGAGACGGGAAAAATTCTGGATTGTTGATTTAGCCTCGCGGTATAATAGCAATAATACGCGTCAAAGACACTATTCGTTTTGGTTATTTTTAAAGCTGAGCGCGCGCGCGTCGCGGCCCGATGCATGCAAATGATATTCAAATTCGATATTTCGCGCTGATATATATATATGTATACATGAATGGTGGAGGGAAGAGGCGCAGGAAGAGTAACAAAAGATGGGATTGCTGGGTCAAATTTTGAAAATGATTTGCGGCAGCGCGCGCGCGAGTTTCAGGTTTCTTTTGTATGCCGCCGCCGCCGCCGCCGCGTCTTTTTGTGTTATAGAAACTGCGAGTTACAACACTCGAGCTGTCACAAAGGCTATTATTCAAATCAATAGGAAACTTTTGCACGCTTATACGGGGAAAACTTGTGTGATGAGAACAATGCGAGGCTTCCCAGCGCTGAGAAACTTTTGACGATTGAGTTAGTCGGCTTCGAGCAGCAGAATATATGTATATGAGATATGTGTCATTGGCTATCTCGAAGATGATTTTACGACGAATTACTAAGCGCAAGTGAATAATTCTACACCGTTGGCTTTTAAAAATTTAAAGGGCTCTTTCCCGACTCGTTAAATCGTTCCAGGCGTATGACAACTGTTGAACTGAATACATTTGTCAATGTTGCAAACTATGGTTCTTGAATTTTGTAAACATAGAATAAGTTACCCTCCTGACAAGACGTCAAACGCGCCTCATAATACGCCGAACGCTTTGGGTTTTCTCGACGTACATCAAGAGAAAAAAAAAGGGTCTCGCAGCTTCGAGCGTCACTCGCTATCGCACACAAACACACCGTCTTAAGAACCCAAAAAAACAAACTCCGCTTCGCAGAAAAGAAAAAAAAACGAAGCGAACGGGGGAAAAAGGAGGTGAAAAAACCGTACCGTTATATCGTCGTCGAGCCTCCCACGGCTTGAAAAATCTCTGCCGAGGCCAAGAAGAAGAACTATCCAGCAGAGAAGAGGGACTCGCTTCTTTCTTTTTTTCTCTCCTCCTCCTCTCTCTCTCTCTCTCTCAAGACAGATACTCCATCATCATCGTCGTCGTCGTCGTCGTCGTCGTCTTCACGACTAACTACGCGCACCGATGCAGTCTCCACTCACTTATGGGATGTGCGCGATGCTCGAGATGGTCGGCAAAGAAAAAATAATCATTCACACGCACTGCTGGTGTTGGGATGCGCACACGCGGAACGGCCCCCCCCTCGAATATCGTTTGTTTCCCCTCGAGCGATGCGTATACAGCAGGGAGAGAGTACACAGTATGACAGAATCGGCGGTTTAAGAGCGTGACGCAAGGCGCGCGCGAGCCTCCTGCACCGAGCAGAGTCAGACGGCGACTGAAGGCGGCAGCTATACTGCTCTCTCTCGCTCTCTCCCCGCGGCTCTCTCTCTCTCTCTGTGTGTGTGTGTGTGTGTGTGTGTGTATACGATCTACGATGATCTTTCTCTCCGCTCCTCCCCCACTCCCTGTACTCCCACTCCCGCTATAAGCGCACCGAGCGCGAGTTTAACGCGCGTTAAGTCTGTACCACACTAGCCTTTTCCGCTAGAGTTTTGGCCTGCAGTTGCAGTATTCGATCGAGTGGATACGTAGGGAAAATAGCAGCTGCATACATTTTTCAGAGAATTCGTGCACGAGCGACGTCTGAGACGTCGGGATGGAGTTTTGCGAGATAGAGAGAGATCAGGTAAAGCGCGTAAGGATATGTTATCTCCCGCGAGGATATGTTAACGTCCGACACTTGCAGGTGCCCTGCATCGAAAGAGCAGTATGGAGAGCTCCGCGAGTTCAAATTCCTGCAGTATAAACTGAATATGTATAATATATGCGGAGTATATGTCAAAACCTTCAGTCTTACTAGCCTCGGTATGCATCTACAGTATTGCTATGGATGTGAATTTTTCACTCTCTTGGCTTATATTTTTTTCGAAGAAATTTTCAATAAAAATATGATATTTACATTTATGCGAAATACATTTAGTTATTCATTCAAACGCATATTTTTGCTCGTTAATTATTTTGAGAAACGGGATATTCGTAATATGCATTTTAATGTCATCCATCTGATTGAAATGAATGAAATTTTAAATATCATGTTACTTTTTAATAACGTTGCAGCGAAGGTCGACTTTTGTTTCCACTTCGATTCGAAGAATAGGATTTTTATTTTCAAACGATTATATTTCCGAAGATACTTCCAACTAAAAATAACTATAAGAACAGACGTTTACTCTAGCTTGACATAATTAATTTTGCACAATATCGAGTTGCAGGTAATAATTAATATGTTAAATGATTCGCATTTGTAATGTATAAAACAAGTACATGTATAATTAATGTAAATTAAACTTTTGAGATTGATTGCATAATTAATTGTCATAATATCGCATGCGCTTGTATTATACAGGAATAATAAATTAACTTTCAAAGTTTATTAGTATCACAGTTCTGATAATGATATAGGATTAGGATATCAGCGGCAATCGAAAAAAAGTTAAATTTTATTTCTTTTTTCAGTCTCGCGTAATCGACTCTCTCGAAAGAAATAGTTATTTAGGTGGAGGTTTAAATTTAATCCTACGGATTAACACTGATGGAGTTCAACTATAGATCCAATTTGATCACTTAAATACGGTGTCTTTTATAAGCCCGCTCTTATTTTTGTGTCCAGCTTCCACTTTTAATACGTCTTCGGCTTTATAACCCCCCTCCCTCAATTTTTAAATTGCTACATTCTATAAAGAGGTACATAACATCGATCGACTCTTACGATGACGTCTATTTTAACAAAAGAAAAACGATAGTCTATTATGCAGCTTTACTTACTTTAACGTCACAGAAACATTGAACAATATCAAATGGCGGACGTATAAAGTCAAAGCAGCGTGAAAACGTGTACACGCTTACACGGCTCGAAGTTATTCGTTTCCTGGATCGCCTTTATACCGGCGCTCGCTTACGCACCGTACAATATTCACTGTCGAAAATTCGAAAAACGTGTTGGTCAAAAGGCGCACGAGTGTAAAAGTGGCATTACAATGTAACGCCTTTAGGCCAACACGCTCGGCTAACTTTGCGGCGCGTAAGTTACGTTACTTTTTACATGGGAACAGCTTGTGCGTACAGTGTACGCCTATATACTCATCATCATCCTCTACTTCCTCTTTCATCTCGCTCGCTCCATCGCTCAGCTTGTATTCCGACGCATTCCTTTTTATCTGACTCCCCCAGTATTGTATGTGGGGGAAAAAAGACGGACACGCTTTGTCTCTCTTTCTTCTTTGTACTTTCGTGTTTTTTTATATATATATATATATATAATCTCTCGCATTTTTTGCATAATCCCATCCTTTTTTGTGTGCCGGTAGGTATTTTTCGTATATTTCGGTGTCGACCTCTCCGGCGTTTATTTAATTTCTCGTTTGCTTTCTCCTGGCAGGCTTGAGGAGGGTTTAACTTACTCCTTTGTCAACGAGGATTTAATTTCTTCCTTGATGACTTATTAATTAATCTCTCTCTCTCTCTCTCTCTCTCTCTCTCTCTCTCTTGTTTATCTTTTCTCCGCTTTTCAATTATAAGCCAAACAGCAATTTTTCTTTTCAGCTTAATCTAATTTAAGTTCCTTCGTATATATATACGTGAATTTTAAACTGTTACGAGATTGTGAAATAAAGGAGCTATATACACGCTGATGCATAATTGCCTTTTCTGCTTAGCATAACCATTTTTTTTTGTTAAAAATGCGCCATCCATCGTAAACGACCGATCGTAAATTCCTCAATGTTTCGGCTAAAAATTTACCAGCGCACACGCGTGTCCGTAAATAATTGCCGCCTATATACCCACAACATGGTCGAAGCACCGCGGCTCGAAAAAGCAAAGAAAAAAAAAACGTAAACTCATATAAGACGTACACGAGGAGGTATACAGGTTGACAGCGGCGAGTCCCGCGCTAACAGCTCAAAAGGATCCCCTGTACCAGCGAAACGTCAACTCTGAACTATTCAGCGAAAATAAACACACGGGCGCGCACAGGTTCTAAAACGGCAAAGTTGTAGCCGCGCCCGGCACGAGCCAACTTTGCACGCGCGCGGCGAACATAAAAAACTCATCTCTCTTTTCGGCCAAGCTATACTTTTCATCCACACAGTTATTCCAAACATTTGACGTGCTTCCCTCTCTTTCTCCCTTTCAAAGCCGATAGAATTGCAGCATCGGCGGCGGCAGAAGTCCAGAGTTTCCCTCTCTCTCTCTCTCTCTCTCCCTCCCTCTCTTTCTCTCTCGGCCTATCTCGCGACTGCCCCGTTTAATTGGTGCTGGCCCCACGAACCTACCACGTATATATAGGCTCTAACAGTTCGCGTAGGCGAGTTTTCACTTGCCAGCTTCTCTCTCTCTCTCTCTCTCTCTCTCTCTCTCTCTCGCCAGTTGGAAAAGTCCATGGCAATTACCCAGCCAAGATCTATATATGCTCGACTAACTCGCAGTGAAGTTCTCTCTCTCTCTCTCTCTCTCTCTCTCTGTGTGAGTTGGTTCGTTCATGGCTGCGGCTCTGCGGCGTACTTGTGGCCTCGCCTATGTTAGACCTTATTCTTACTTTTTTTTTCTCTCTCTCTCTCTCTCTCAAGATTATAAAACACGCGACGAACGTCGTAACGGACCAAAGCGCTCGTGTATTGATCGTTACGGATGATCTTCTTTGTAATTTCGCTTCCTTTTTGTATGTTTGTCTTTTTTTTTTGTTTTGACAAGAGTGCCGTATTGATACATGGATGAAGATCGAACGGTGATTTATACGAGGGTAACAGTTGGAAAACTGAATATACGCCGGATCGCGGTTGCATATGCAGAGTTTCATTTATTTCGCATGGATTTGATGGACGTGTTGCAGAAATCGAGGGAGATCAATCAATCAGTCCTGCAGTTTCTAAATCTAGTCGAGCGTTGAACTGGTGTCTAAATTAATACGCGGATCGTGTATATATATATATATATATGGCTTACGTAAAAATGGAATAGGTATACAGCTTTGGATGTAAATGGATTTTTTGTCTTTATTGAAAATGGCGCACAGTCATAGAATGTTAAAAAGTTTCAGCAGTGTTTGCACCGGTTGCGCTCTCAATCACGTATATAGTCTCAGAAATTTGGTGGATTCGTTGTACGAGCCGTATAAATCCAATTTTTGCGATTTTCCAGAAAGATCTGAGCTGCATTATTCACGCAATTAGAGCGATCGCAGCCACCAAGCGCTGAGCGAACACATAACTTTTGAGAACATGTATAATATATACATAACTCGCGGTGAATATTAACATTCCAGAGGTGGCACATATACAATTTAATCTTGACACTCCTCAGACATTCATAGAATATGAAATTTTCGCGAAACTCGAGGGTTGAATTGGCAATCTCTAAAAATATGTGTAACGCACAACAGCTCATATCCCCCCCTGCAACGGATCTTATTTTAGTCGCGAGCTATAAATTATTACATAGCCACGAGTGTCTGGGCAGAAGTAAAAATAACTTAATTGTATGGTCAGAGACTGCAAAGGCTCCACACACACGTGCCATGCGATAAAACGCCACGAATCAGAGGAAGGCAGAAGATTCCTGCAATCTGCACGAGTGCTTTACACACGCGTCTGGACGCGATCGAACTTTTCAACCACTTGAACCACAGATCGTCTCTAAAAATACACGCTCCATGCTAATTCTTGCAAGTCGAGTGCAAAAACTATACGGGGGCGATTGTGCGAGTATGTATCGTTGAACGCACATGTACATAGGCGTAGAACGTCAATTGCGGTGTCGAAAGGAAGGAAGAAGCGAGCGCGAGGGCGCAGGGATCGCACTCATTGTCGCTAATGCGTCGTCAATTATGCGCAGTTATGCGCCGCCGCCGCCGCCGCCGCGAGAGAGTCCAGCGAGTGCGAGCGCAAGACGACCAATGCTTAATGGACCAATTGGCGTAATTTGGCTTAACTATCCCTACGCTTCATTCTCTCTCTCTTCATAGTTGGAATTGTACTCGCCGTACAGGCGCGCGGCGAGTCATTTGAGCTGATGAGCGTTGAAAAGGAACACGACGTCCAGTACTGTTACGTTTTTTTTTTGCTTCCTTTTTCGTGCGGTATTGCGCTCGTTTTTTTGCCCGCGTGTTCAAGCTGGCCATGGCTTTTAATCCTACTGTCAATTGTAACGATCCTTGAATTTCATTCCGGCAGTATCAAAAGTGTTTGATGGATTGCTGCATCGTGTGATATTATTCGTGTTGAGTGTCTATACCTTTTTTTTATAGGAACTTGTAAGTTTAAGCGCGTACAGAGATCTGAGAAATGAAAAATTGCAAGAAACTTAAAATAAAATGATGTTTACTGAAATTGTCAGCAATTGTCACATTGTATATAATGAGCTTTTCAAAAGGAATGTCGATCGGGGAATGCACTTTTTAAACCATAGAACAGAACTAAAATTCAAGGTACTTTCAAAGTTACGACCAATGAACGTTTACGTTTGATGAATCACATCGAAAATAGAGTATATACAGTTTCTGCGAGATATTTTTATCCCGACACTTTCTCAGTTATTTATTTGACCTTAGCCACACTGGCATTGAACTTTTGCCAAAAACGTAAATTTAGAAAGAGTTCTCCATTCCTGTCGCCGCATTTATTACGGCCTATATGAAATTTTTATTCACGGAAACGTTCGCGCCTCGTTTGCGATGCAAATAAAAAAGTTAGTTTGCCGCGGGCGACGCAGTCTGTTTATACATTCGCCGCGCGAAACGATAAGAAAATACAATCATTAATCTAAAATTATACAAAACGCATTAAATTTTTTTTTTTTTTTTTCAAATATTTTACAACATTGTGCGAACACGAGTGTATACAGAGTGTATAGCGTGTGCACATACTAACGAGCGAAAGTTATATTGTTAACAAAACGAAAAATCACTTTCACTCGTTATCCATAAAGACTCTCGCTGCGCATACACGAACATCCGCATACGAAAATACATGCACATATATGTATATATACATTTGCTGTCGTTTCCCTTCGCGTATCGTACACTGCCGCTCGTTGAGTTTCCTTCCTTATCTCTTTATTTTTTTGTTAAACGTGCTTTCGCTCTCTCTCTCTTGCTCTCTTTTTCCTCGACTGCCGCATCTGCGCAACGCTCGTGAAAGTGACGCGCCGTTATTTCCAGGGCGACAAGTGAAGCCAGATAAGCTTTTGTCGTCCATCGCGGCAAAATTCCTATCCGCATGCGCCGCTCACGAATACACATATACGGCGCGTGGGAAGCGGCGGGCGATATGGTTGTTAGCTACCGCCAGACCCAGAGAGAAAGAGAGGAACTATATTCTTGCCCGATTTCATCATCCTTTCCACAATTCACGCTTCTTATTCGTCTTGGTTGCCTCCATACTTTAGATGTCTTATGTGAGGCTCATCCTCGCTCCGCGAAGAGCTTAGAATTTCGCGCCTTGTTATTGAAGAGAGACACGTGTGTGTGTCTCTGTGTGTGTGTGTGTGTGTGTTTTAATGGCTGACTGCACGAGGAGTTCTATGAATACTCCCTCAAGTGTCTGGACTCGGTTGAGGACGCGCCGCTATGCGTTGGGTAATCTTGAGAATAGAAATAATGATACTGTGCTACATTGGAGGCGCGTTGGCCGTTGCATGTGAAATGGATTTTTCGTTTGTTGAAAAATGTCTGTTTTGAATGCAGTTTTCTTAAGTGAATATAAAATGAAATGAAATATGGATTGATATCGAATGGGTATTTTGGCTTTGTAAGTGAAGCGTACTTTCAATTTACAGTTCGATTATTATAGTATTCTGCTTCTTTGGTAAATAATGTCTGGTAAATAAGAAAATACATCACCAAGATCATTGAATGCAATAGTTTATTCTCTATATTCACATTGATGCAATCTGATTTAACATTTGTCTACGTATTGCGTTAAAATCTTGATTTATCGTTGCGTATGCCTCTTTGATAATTACAATCGACATGTCATACTTGACTTTCTTTTGCTAGGAATTCATTGATATATTGTACTACAGTCGATGCAAGTTTCATGCGAACAACTCTCCCTCTCTTTTGCTCTGTCGCATTCAATGTACATTAACATTTTTCGAAAATCTTATTCTTCGCAATAACAGAACTCATATATGAATTGGCCTCACCATTCAATATATTATACATATACTTTTTTTTTACTACCATGTTGTAAAGCCTTCTACAAATTCCTCCAGGGATACATGCACGTGAATAAAACGATCCGTCTTGTTAATTATAACGCATATATATTTCTGATCCGTTCTAAACAACTCTGACGCACGGTCTCATTCACAAAATCACAAACGATGCTTTTCATCGCGAGTATTCTCCATCAAATCCTCAATTTAGCGTATCATTGAACGTTGAGAGCAGCTTCATTCCTCAATGGAATATAATACCGGTCCACGTATAAAAAGCCGGTTATAGCTCGTCATTGAAGGTGCACATGTGCAGTATGCGCCTCTTCTCGCGGCTTTTATCAAGCCGTATTGAATGCATCCAAACGAACCAGGCCGATTGGCTCAACACGTCCAAGTGAGGGTGTCGCTCCTTTGCGGAGAAAAAGACTGTGAGGAGGCTGACCGACACACACACACACACAACGACGTCGGACTTTATTTTAGACTTCTTTGCACGGCGATAAATACTTGCTTCTCTCTCTCTCTCTCTCTCTCTCTCTCTGAGGAAAAGAGCGAGGGTAGAGACAGTTCGGATGGTTTCCGTGCATCGGGGGCACGTTCGATAAACTTTCCTGACGCGCGGCAGCGGCGGCTTTCCCCCCTCGCTCTTTTTCTCCGCGCTGCAGTTTGTTGTCCCGGGGTAAAGTAAGACTGTATTTAAGTTTTATTGCGGCCCGAGAGTTCCTCCTTTGTTTTTAAGGCTTTTAATGGAATTACAAAGTGATTCCTAAATTCCGAGAGGCGGAAACCGCGCGCACTGTACATGTATATACAAGCGCTGCAGCACGGCAGTTTGTAACGGGAATCGGTGGCATAGGATTGCGGTGCTTATAGGAATCTGCTGCTGGAGGATCGGAGCGTTTAGTTTGCTGCATAAAACGCGGTTGAAGAATCTTTGTTCTTTGTTGGGGACTCGTTCGAATGCGTGGGTATTAATAGCATTATCTGTCTGGTGTGCCAATGTGAACGAAGTTCATGGCTTTGATACATGGTGCACCGGATCCAGACAGATAATACGATATCTTGCAGTGATTTCTTATCGTCAAGTGTGGATGAACTGTAAGTTACGAAGATGTAATAAAATGTGGAAAAATGTCATTCTTTATGTTATACTTTGAATTGATTAAATTGTCCCTGTTACTATTAATTAAATTATTATTTAAATAAAAATATATACGGTCATGTCTATGGTACTTATATCTTTTCTTATTATTTTGAATAGGATTTCATTTTACACTAGAAATTTATCATAAAAACTTATTTACTACTTCAACGCACTGAGTATAATAAAGAGATTCATTATGTCAATCATGTAAATTTTGTTTTCCCAAGAAAACAAAAGCTTTGTTTACTATCAATTAATCATCGAGATCGTCGTCTTCCGCATTATATAACTTACATAACGTCATACATGAGTATGTGCAATTATTACAAAATAACTGCGGAAAGGCCGATACAACTGGTCGACGATGCATCGTCAAAGTAATAATGTGATAATAAATTACAGCTGTCTGATTATACGAATTTTTAAAATGTTCATAGAAAACCGTATTTTGCCATTTATGGTTTTTATATTAATATTCATTTTTTTTGCTACTTGGATATTCATGTAGATATATCGATGTTTACAACTAAATTCATAATCATAGATTACGCAACGATTTTTCTCTCAATTAACAACCAAATTATTTTGCAGTTAAAACCAGGTAATGATACAAGAAAGGTCTCAAAGAACGATTATAATTGTAAAGAATAAAAATTATCCAAAGAACATGGCTTGTACAGTAATTGAGCAACAATAAGACTCGCTGAAGCAATCGTTAAAAGCAATACATTGCGCAATAATATTTTTCCGCTACATCAAAAAAAAAAAAAAAAAATTACTCAAACATTCTCCTCGACAATTTTTTAGACAACTCTATTCGACTTCTCACCGTCTCAGTTTTTCAAATTTCACTTCCCCGTTCGAGTGTGTAGAATTCACTCGGTGCGATCGAACCCACATTTTTCCTTTATCGCAAAGGCTAAGTTCAGCCCATGTAGTACGGCGAAACACGCGAGAAGTTGCTTTAAAAAATTGCCATGGATTTCCGGCTTTGCGAAAGTGTACAAGCCAGGCCACTAGTCTGCGAGGGCATCCGTGATGTTAATGTCGGTGAGGTGGCGGCGACGTCGAAAAAGTTGTTCTACACCCTGGCACACACACACACGAGAGCTAACGAAACGCCAGGCTGATAGTAAACATCGATTACACGGGAGGTGCGAGGAGGCTTGGTATTTTAGCAAAATTACTGTGTGCTTCCACGTGGCCATGGATGACTGTAAGTAAGCTGCGAGTCGCTCGTAAAACCATCATTAAAGCGACACTAATTTTATTAAAATAATAAGTATCTTAACGAGAAAAATACTTTTCGACGATGGTTAGGTTCATACTGTCTGTCCTAAATGTTATATAATATAAATGTAATGCTATTTCAAAATTTAATGCTGCCGTAGTGTACATATACATGCCTTTAAATACTTATACATATAATAATTTACAAAATACGTTTAACACTAAAAAATTCACTTACTCAGAAACATTTTGTATAGCTATGTATTACTTTGATTGCCAAAGTCACGAAAGATCTTCCAGAAATTTATCAAGGCAAGGACAAAATTACATTCATCTCGTGTTTAATAACTTAAACTATGGAAAAATATTGATTCGCATCATTCCTAAATAACCGTTAACATTTCAGCATTCGAACGAATAAAATGCGAGAAAGAAAAAAGACAATCAGCCGCTATAGTATCCCTGGCCATAAAGCGACATAACTGGAAAAACGCAGGACATCACTATAACCACACAAGCTCATTCGGCATCTCGTTTTCACGGGATTACGTACATACATACGATATCAGAGCAGTGGCATGACAACATTCCCTCTCCTCGACAATCCATATACACACAACAATAACGCATACAATGCACACACACACACACACACATGCAGAGAGCGACGTCGAGCGCTTGTAACAATGCCGATTACACGCGTGGCGCATAGTCTCACGTAGAGAGCCGTCGATCGTGACTCGACTGCCTCTATGTAACCCCGTCCGTTTCACCAGCGCGTATAGCACTATATATACACACGTATGGCTGAGTCCACGTGCACTGTCTGTATGTATGTATGTGTGTGTGTGTGTGTGTGTGTTGTGTGTGTGTGTGTACTAAGTGCCTGCGAGCCACCGGCGAATTCCAGACAGCAGCCGCGGTGCGACTGCGCCACAGTTAAGTGCACATATACGAGCTCTCGCGTATATAGCCTCATAGCTGGATATGTGCACCGAGATTATATATTAAACGCGAGTCGGCTTCCCCTCCTTCTCTATATCACATATATACTTAGTGTATTGGAAGTTGAGCTTGCTATGTATGGGCGATCGCGCGGTGCTCGCTGAGAGCTTTAGCTGTATACGCCATACGGTCAAGGCTAAAAATGCGCCATCGTTTTACGGCTATTTGGTTCGTGCATTGCGGAGAACAGTTTTTAATCAAACTTTTTCATACTACTGTATAATACTGTATATGAATATAATACTATTATGTGCGGTGAGAAAATAGAAAATATCAAGGAAGATCGTTATTAAACAAAAATAAAAAAAGAGTATAAATATAAGTTAGATCCATCTTTCTAGCACATATTATATTAAGATTCGGCAGTGTCTGTAACTGTATATATATATTGAGCATTTATAGCTGGGTTGGTTTATTGATTTAATGTCTAATTTTAATCTGAACCACTAAAGTAAACTTATATATTGAGAAAGTGTACAATTGTAAAATTTATTTAAGCAATATTTTATAAATAACAAAGTTATAGTAAAATTTTGTTTCTTAACATTAACTAAGGTACAAGTTGCCTTGTCAGATAATAATGACTTTTTAAATATATGTATATATACTTGTCAAGTAAATATATGCGTTATGGAAGACTCATAAATTTTAGCTCAACTCCAAGAACAAGTTAAAACAAACGCTAATACTTTTCACGAAATAGATCCTGTTAAGCGTAATAGCAAAACGTATACTTTGGCGATGCGAAATCTCAACTCAAACATTTAACTGAATCTGAACGTATAAAACAAAGCCACTGAAAAGCCATTATACTTACATACCATTGTGAAATTTAATAAATCAAGCCCTGCAGCAGAGGAAGTACTCAATTACCGATTCTCTTTCACTTTGCGTACATAGTCAAAGTTCACTCGTGCAGAATAGTGAACCCAACAAAAAGGAGAGGGGTGAAAAAAAAGGGTCACAATCCAAATTTTCCAGACCGCCTATACATAATTATTCTCACTAGCTGTGAAATCGTCGACACAATGGGTCTACGTTCCCTCGCTCGCGCGCGCGCGCGCGCACCAACCTTGGCTTTCTCTCTTCCGATTCGCACGCATCACAATGCAGTTACCGTGCGCGCCGTGTATTTCCACAAATGAGCCTCTCCCTCTCTCCACGCATATAATCCAATTAGCAAGAGCGCGAGTCAAAGGCTAAGGGACACGCGCGAGAGATTCAACCTCATCACGTGCTCATACGTCATTATGTGCGCTAAAGCAGGTCGAGCACATGGCTGAGTGTGCGTATATTTATATAGAGGGGCTTACGATATACGTGTGGCGGCGCGTGCACGCACCAAAACTCTCGTGGAAGGTCGTACGATCCTAAATACTATCTATGTCTAACCTAATGAGTTGTCTATAATTAACTACTATACACACATATTGTTCGTATATGGGATACGTATGTATATATACAGTGTATGCGTTATACCGAGCACAGAATATATGTATGGGTCCTTATTCGGCTGCATAAGCATCGTGTGGTTAGATTTGCACACTGAGAGAGAAGAATATATTTATAGTGAATATTTCTACATATTAAAAACGAATACTTGAAGAGTATTTTGCTAGACACATCATTTGTCTCAACTACAATTATACTTGTAATATCAACTATACGTTAATATTTGTCCTAAATATAGGTTATGGTTACTTCAAGTATCTATATATTTTGCCGTAATTAAAGATGTGTAGAGTAATAGCTAAGATATATCTTAACAATAGGAATAGAATCCGTCTATATTAGTGCACGCGACAGCGTAGAACCGTTTGAATGGGTTCGAGCGAGCGTTTAATTCGCTTTCCCTATAAACGGATGAGTTGGAGATTTGCCGTCGCGGCTGTATGTCATTAAACCTAATGGTCCTGTTTATTGAGCGCTGTCTGCAGTCGATGCTGTAATGACTTTTCTCGTCGAAGGCCGGAATATTGTACCTTGAGTGACGATTGATCAGTAGCTAAAATCAACGCTGGATTCGGCGAACGTATGCGCATGACAGATTTTTATCCTAAGATATTATTTTTTCAGCTTTAGTTTCGTACCCCGCTGCACATAACGCTTATTTCTTCCAGTTTTACAAGTGTATATTTTTTATCTATGCGTGTTAAAAGATGAAATTTAACACAGAATGCTGATGATTGTCATTTATAGATGGAAAAACAAGTTCCTAAGCTCGAAAAAGTTTCAATTAAAGTAGTACTCGTTTGAATTAGATGCAGTCGGATATATCCAGACGACAAGTTTAATTAAGCTTGTGTAAATCCAACAGTTATTTTTATAACATAATTCCTGAAATTTTTACATGGAAATCCGAGCTGTTAATAAAAGTATTTTTCAATCTCTAAGTAATTCTGTATGTAAGTCTTATTTTTATGTTCTCAGCATCTGCAATTTCAATGAATAATAACACCTCATACATATCATAATATTTGTTTTCCACCTAATACTAAATATTCATTTCACTTCTGTGTTTCACAAGTTCCATCGTATGAATGTAGGCTACAACTTTGTGCGAACGTCGAAACGGTAATGACAATCTTTCACATATTCATCGCACCGCTCTCAGCGATCTAGGAACACCCATGAAAATTCCGGCACATTTTCATAATTTCAATGTGGTTTAATCAATTATTTTCCAGTGCAGTGAGCGTACTGTAGCTGCAGCCGCAGCACTTTCGCTGAATTAATTTCGACACGGATTGACAGTCAGAGAGAGAGAACATTGTCGAAGACTCAAGGATCAGAGCAGATGGGCAGGGCCGAAATCTCCGAACATCCAGTGGTGCAGGGCATGATCTTTCACAGAGAATCAGTTAGTTTGTCTAAACCACCGCTCAAAGCCATCGAGTTTCTCTCCAACTTGGAATTAGGTGACCCGCTTTAAAGCGCGCGGACATCGGCAGTAGCCCTAAAAGCCGGGATATATTCCTCCCCTCTCTATCTCTCTTTCTATATATATAAAGCAGATGCCGAGATCCAACGATCTGCATGAACTAACGCTTACGAGTGTGCATAAATTGTTCCATTTGATCTAGTTTGCGATGTGCAGCAGCGGCGGCAGTGTATAGCGGCAACCTACTTTGAATTCCTAATCTCTCGCGCGAGAAGAGATACCGAAGAGCTGGCCGCTACTGACGTCGTGAAAGCGACAGAAAAACCTGGCGAGAGAATATCGTGCGGCCATTGTATATGTCGAACGCGCGACCGACCCGAGTATATAAAGCAATAAGATGCATGCACATGCCGTACAGCCGCGATCTCACGTGAATATAATCGACACTTGTTTGCCTTATCTCAGCTGCCGGGCTTATTAAAGCGGTTTCACTTCTGCGCTAATTACTCTCGCTCGCGCTTCTTCTGTTTTTTTTTTTAGTTAGGGAAACGGCATGGATTACACAAAGATGCGGCTTCATTATGATGCGAGTCGTTGACCCGTGAACTTTTCAGAGAGGTTTATATCGGCGCGGTGTTAATAACGGTATACCCGTTCGGGAGAAAGAGAAATTGCTTCGTGATTATTTAGCCGCCGTTTGCAACTAGAGAGTATAAGCGGCCTTCGACCAGACTTTCGGCTCGTTTAAAAACTTTCTTTTTAAAGAACTGATGAGTCGATTGATTGGCGCGAACATATAGGTATTTCGAGTTGTATATATATTGCCTTGAAGCTTTTAGGTTGATATGGTCAACGTAGCGACGATTTATACCGACTAATTTCGAAATATTTCGAGCAGTTTTATACGGAAATTATAGAATTTCTTCGATAAATTTAATTAATTGGATTCCTTTGCTTTTACGATGTGTTTTTTTGAGATGAAATTCTGGGAAAAGGTGCAGGACATCGGATCTTTATTTTATTTAATAATCCTTACGCTTACACCTATTACTTTTAACTGTGTTAGATGTATGGAAGGGTACATTAATTATTTATCGACACACGCTCGACGCGGATAATAATTCTGAAGCTTTAAGAAAATATGACTTTACATCCATTAAAATGTCTGTGCTAATCTAAATATTTAAAATTAATAGTCCAAAAAGTTCCCTTCACGCTCGGCGAAGCTCGGGCGAGTAACGGTTGGTACAAATTGAATAAAGTCGCATTTATTCACGAGATAATTTACAAGCGCGCACACGTTGGCATTAATAAAAAAAATGTGTTTTAGTAGAATGAAGGAGTTTTATCAAATTTTTCAGCATATTTAATGTTCTTCAAGTATAATGTATGTATAGAAACGAATGTTACTTTTTTAACTGCAATCTTTTATCCTGCATGTGTAGTTAATGAAAATTAAAGCAATGTAAACGTGTATTTTTAGTTTTTAAATTTATTGAACGAAAATATATCTTTTATTTATATATTCTTTAGTTCTTTCATTAGTCTTGGCCTCATTTACATCCAGTTCTTCGAGAAAGTCTTTTTTAATTTAACTCAAAGCCAGGGAATCAAATTACACTTTTTCACTCTACATTTTCAACTTCAACTTTAATTACGATATTCATATAATACGAGGAATTGATAAAACTTCGAAATATTCTCTGATAAACGTGAAGTTTTAGTTTTAAAATATTGCAGCATATACAACAGGAATAAAACAATGGATGTTTTACAGCGGAATATTCACTTTTTGGTATATTTTTTTGCACAAAACATTTGACAATAAAGAACCACACGCAAAGCAATTCAAATCAATGCAATAAACAACGCAATGCAAAAGCGACAAAGACGATCATTTCCAGGCATTCGCATCAGTACGTCAATGTATAACAGATCCAGCATCGATAACGGAGATACTTCTGCAAGGTCCGCGTAACAAGATCGTTTGGCAGTAAAAGAAAAAAGAAGAAAAGGCATAGAGGAGAAGAAGCTCGCGCACGTCCTGTCCGAGAGCGGAACTGAGAAATCGATGGGCTTGTGTCGGGCGTCAGTCGTAGCGGTCGACGACTCGCCCTCTATATATATATATGTGTGTGTGTACACACAGAGAGAGAGAGAGATCCGCTGGCGTGTACGTTTGGGTGTGCGCGTGTGTGTGTCGCCGTTGACGACGACGTCGACAAGGACGCTGCTGCCGCTGGTGGAGCTCTCGGTGCGTGACGAGCCGCCCGCGCCGTTCCCACATGTATACGCGCGGATACGTGTATACGTATACATATGCGACCGTGTCCCAAAGCTCCCGCGGGGAGACGTGGAAAATTAAGTGGGTTTGGGAGGCCCTCGAGCGGAGACGTGAAACCCGGAATGGGGGGGAACGGACTGTCCTTTCTTTCTTTGTTTTTCAAAAATTCTGTATACAACTGGGCATTCGGAATCGAGAGTCTGGCAATGTTGACTAATAACTCGGATTTTCGCGTCACTTTATCTGCACGATTCTGTTTGATTTTTGTTTATTGCTAAGGACTGACATTTATTACCTAATTTATTCAGCATCAATTTTAGAGTCAACAGTTTGCGGTGATAATTAACCATTGTAACCTCGACTAATTCATAAATTATATAACTTACGTAAATTTTATTTATTTTAATGTGTCAACATTATTACTTTCACTAAATATACTTCAGGATATTCAACTAATATTAATTAAACCACGTATATTATATAACGAGAGAGAGCCGCGCATCGTAGAAACTTTAGACCTTCATCTTACAAATAGCTTTACGCATGGACTGCCTTAATCGAGCGGCTTAATTGGAAATTGGATACGTGTCATACTTTTGACAGTATTGAGGTAATGGAGTAACTCGAATATATACTGCCCTTCCAGATTATGATGTCGTTCGCACATTAAGGGTCATGTGGTTAGATCTAATATGACGATAAACTTTGCTTAACTGAAAGGACTACAGTGCATAAATTCGAGCTTTTACGCGCTACTTTTATTGTATACGGAGCATTTGCATTAATAAAGTACATTTACAAATATAAGCGATTGTATAGCAAATTACTTTGTCACAATCAAGAAAGAGGATTCGACGTGCGTGCAGCGAAGCTTTTACAGAAATTTATGCACGCTAATTTCATAGATCTTTTTGAGCGTTAAAGGTAAGCGGCGTAACGGGCTGAATTGCAAATTGGAACGTTGCTGCGTATCCAAGTGAGCGTGCGAAATTTTAAGGCGAACATGCAGCATATAAATGCACGCGCATGTATTCCGAAAGCTATGCATGAACATACATTCCTCCTTTGAAAATTATTAAACTCCAAAGATAAAGGCTCCACTTTGCTCATTTTAAGATAAAAAGGAACAAGGCGAGCGAGGAGGACGGGGTGTACCGAGACGGGGCGTATAATATAAAACGCGAGACGAACATAAAAGCGAGATAGCGCAGTAAAAACAAACATTAGGAGAGGAAAGGAAATTTTGATGAAACGCCGTCACGTCCTGCGCGGAACTCTATTGCGTCACATGTCGCCTCTGCTTTTGCGTCAAAGGTCTTTCAACAAGATATATATAATATACATACTGCACCTTTGAGCGTAAACTCGCTGATAAATATACTAAAGTCGTTAATACAATCTACAATGAGTAAGAATAATTCGAGGCTGATCGGCGCCGTGTAATGCAAACATTCTTCGTAATCACCAATGAAGTGTTTTTGTTTCTTTCTCCGCGCGAAAACTTTATTTATGAATTTTCACACTCTCGTCACCCAATTGAGAATCGAGATAATTTCTCAGCGCAATTACACTTACGCGTGCATATATATACGATAACGCACGACGAATTATACTCAAGAAACACGATGATGCGGGTTACATAAATCGCGCCGTTAACGTAAATTACCGTCGCCTGTCTAATTTACTAAATTGCAACGAGTATAGAGAAAATCGGTTTTCCTTTGTTCCGTATAGTGTACTCTGAAATAGCGAAGAGGCGAGGAGTTGTTATATATATCTATATATTTCTCCGATAAACAAGGAAATATCAATATTGTCTTAAATAGAAAATATTTGAGTAACTGCAGCACGTCGGTATATACACTTTTCACGACAATGCAAGCCATTAATTTTATTTACCGAGACAAAAGAGCTTTTCCAACCACGAGCTGTTCTTTCTTGATAAATATCATCAGCCCCGCAAGATCTTAGAGCAGCTTTCAGCGGGGCTAGAGACTGCAGAGAGGAGACTCAATCTGCGCTAAAATCATATTTCCCCCGAAAATTGGACGCGCCAGGCGATGGCTTCCACGACGCGACGCTAGAAGCGATTCGTATTATTCAAGTGCCGAGCTTTTATCTTGCGACCATTTAGACTTCACACGAATGAGAAAAAAGAAAATTTTTTCCACTCTTTTTTCTCTCCCTCTCTCTCTCTCTCTCTCTCTCTCTCTCTCTCTCGTATTTCTTCATTACGCAGATGGAGAGAGGCCTCCCCGCTGTACTTTGAGAAATTCACGATGTGTCAGCGTGCACTTTATACATATATACGTGGATTGCCGCGTTTCATGTACGACCGAGAGATTAAGAAAGCTGCAACACGTGCAGTAGCAGCAGCTTTTGCGAAGTGCGCGAGTGTTCAATGATGGGCGCAGTAATCGCGCGGCAAGTGTCTGTGTGTGTGTGTGTGTGTGCAGTAGGTGGGATTTCCTACATTTCGTCGCTCTCCGCTGCTAATGCTACTTCGCTTGGCTACAAAGTTACGGATGCCCCCGCTGCAGTTGGGAAATTCTATTTCGTTTGTACGCTAAATTCTGCGTGTGTGTGTGTGTGTGTGTGGGATGAGTTTTCTGTATGTATGACGGTAAGGTGTTTTGCCAGAGGTTCAAGAAGTTGCTTGATGACTTAATTGGACGAGTCGAGGCTTCTTTCCGTACTACGGCGTTACTTTGCGTTAAAAGGAGATGTGATATAATTATGAAAAGAGTACAGCTTTTGCCTTTTTGAAACAAATAACAGTTTTATTTTTTAAAAGGATATGTCAAAATCCAACTTTGAAAATTGGGAGGAAAATTAGAATTGCTGATTTATAATTATTATGTCTATGACATATACTTTCTGATGCAGAATAAACTGTTATATTATTAATCTATTTGAATTAAAAAGAAAAACAAAAGAAAGAAATTTCGAACAATTTCGAGAAAAAAAATAAGAAGAAATAACATACAAGTTATATTTTCTTTTATATTAATGAAATTGTTATTTAATGAAATTAGATTTCGTTATAACGTGTTTTAAGATAAATGATCAATTTGCCAAACATCCATACCTATAGAAAAATCGAACAAACGTGGACGCTCGCAGCGTCTAATCGAAATCTTATAACTCTCAATAAAATTCGTACCGATGGCTACACTTTGAGCGCTTAGCTGCGCTAAACAATTCGCGCAGCGCCCATACTAGCGTGAAAATAAGGTCAGAATAAAGAAGCTCACCTAACCGCACGGTATATAAAAAAGAAAACACTGAATCGCGTGGCTCGTATCCGGCGCTCGGCTATATACACGCATCGCAATAGCGCACAAACATCTCTCTCATTTTCGTGCCGAAGAAAATATGCACCTGCAGCATCCAGCAGTCGCTTGAGGAGAAAACACTGTGCGCGCGAGCGAGGAACAAAAGAGCGGAAGGTGCGAAAGAAGAGCTCGGAGAAAGAGGGAGGGAGAGGAAATGGATCGTCCCGTGGGGCTCGGGACGTCGAGGCTGGGAGCCGCAAAAATAAAGAAAACGCGTGTATAATATACACAGAGCCGGTGGTGCACCACAGACCACAAGGGAAAACAGGTTTCTACGGGTTGAGGTGACGTCGATGCACAGTCGCGCGCGTCCATATATTGCGAGCGCGCGACTCGGACCGATCATCCTCCCTTTGTGCTTTCCACGCACGCGCACCTCGATCGGTGAACAATCCGTATTATATATATATATATATATATACTCTTTCTCGCGTGGTCAGCTGATGGTCCGGCTGAGTGTAACAAAGAGAGAGAGGAAAGAGAGCGAGAGTAAACGAAAGACGGGGCGGGGTTATTTACACCGAGGAGCTCAAGCTGCTCTCTCTCCCTCTCTTATACTCTCGTAGTTACTTCTCTCGTCTTTCTTGTGCACACTGCACTACATTTGCGTATGTATGGGAGAGCAGCTTGGAAAATGAGTAATTGCGGCGCGTGTAGCTGGAGAAAGGCTGCCTCGCTTTTTTTTTCCTTAGATTAATTTCAATTTAGAGAGAAAGCGCACCGGCGAGTCTAACTATAGCCGTAGTGCATTATAGAAAAATGTTTGGATGTGCTTGGCTGCTATGGGAGTAAGAATGGGAATAATTATATAGTGTTTCGATGTTTGGAGTTTTACGCATCGCTTCGTTGATTTTTTTGTAATTTATATACCGAGGAGCGCAGCAAAGATATTGAATACCTATGTAGAGAACCTTTGTATATAATATACTATTTCCGTTGGTATGAAAAACATAGAGCCTCGTTTTGCAACGCAATTTTCATCATTTCTTATTCGAAAGAACGGAAAAAAAAACTTTACACGCAGCTGTAGTCGTTTCCTCGCGCGAAATATAGATTTATCGTTAAAGTTGTTGGAAATGCTTTTCTTGCAGCAGCCGATACAATCACAAAAATTCAAATCAATTTCTTGCGCAACTCTATATATCACCGTAGCGGAACGTATATATATGTAAAAAGCCGATAACAAGACTCGAAACTCCGCTCGCACACTGATACGCAATTCCACGAAAAAAGTCATATATAGCCATATCAATGTAACGGGAATATCCAGAAGAATAGGAGAGATAGAGATCGCGAAACGAGTATATAGACGCGCAACTCTTGCCACCGATCAATTCTGTATAGGCGCAAAAGATGCACATGAAAAACAGCTGCACGTGAAAAGAAAAAAAAACGAGTTAACTGTATAAAACTCGAATAACTGATTCCCACGGAATAATGCATAAGCTATATATACGAAGCGAAGGGGGTGAAAAATCAAAGTCAAGGTATACCTCGTCAGAAGACTCGTCCGATCGCGATCTACGATATATATATAAAATATATTAAAGTTCGGGAAAAGGATGAGCGCGCGAAAGGAAGCGACCGATCAAGCAAGCCTATATATACGTATATACGACTGTACACTCGCGAGGGGATAGAGAGAGAGAGAGAGAGAGAGAGAAAGAGAGAGAGAGACGAACCCGTCTTACCGGTTTCCAGAACGAATTCCAAGGCGCTCGCGCGAGCGAAGACCAAGAGTTCGAGGCTGGCTCACGCGCTCGTCCCACCGCAAGTTATGCCCCTACCGGAGGCTCCGCGGTATTTAATTTCCGTGCCAGAGACGAGTCTGAACGACCGCACTTTTATATATATATATATGTATATATACATATGCACGTGCGTGCCTTTACTATGAGAACGACGATGACCACCGAGTCGCGTGTGTGTATACATGATTCAAAGTCCGAACGACGCTTTCTTTCTCTCAGCTCCATGCACTCGTGCATACATTTATGAGGGACTACGAGAGGGACCAAAGTCTGCATCGATCGAACTGCTTTGTGCAGATTGTTTTCGTGGAATTGGGCTCGTTTTGCGTGCCCCCTTGCGCACAGCCATACAGACATTGCACTTGTCGTCGCGAAATAACTGTTTATATAAGTTATTCGCGTGTCGCTGCTATGCAAATCGTCGTGTACGTTGATTTCAACTAATTGCTTTGATGATGTTTCAAAGGAGACGTTAATGAATCGCAGCTTTTGCATTACGAATCCTATAACTGAGTATGCAATTTTGACTCACGTAATTGAAAGGTCGAGCTAATAAGTGACGATGTCTGTGATTCACCTGCAACAAAGGAAACGGATATAATTATTAAATAAATCTTTTTGATATATATATGTATATAATCGAAAACAATGATAAAGTGTTAGAGCAGACGATTGTATTGTACAGATTGTGAAGAATGTGTTTTATTTTAAGAAGTTCACTTCACTCGTTAATAATACCTCCAAAAACATATAAAATACCATAAATCCATTTCATTTTCTTTAACTTATCATTCGAGTGTCTTTAAAAATGCTTAAGGTTTCATTAGTAAATACGTATGCTGTTCTATAAAAAGATGCACTCAATCATTTATAGAAACATATCTAAATAATTGCGCATGTAAACAAAAGTGCTCTGCACTCTAATAAAAAAGCGGCATTAAAGCAATAGTAGTAGTCATAAATAAAAAAAACATCTCCTTACATCGCAGTTTTTTTATTTGATTAAATGAAGCGTAGATGGATTTATGGAATACAAGAATTCCAATCTCAAGAGCAAACCTGTGATGAAAATCAAGGGAAAAAGCTATCCTATATCCTTGGGGAAATTCAGGAAAAAACGTCGATTTAAATTGATTTAATAACACGTGCATGATATGCTTATGAATCTGTTTACAGTAGAAAAAGAATAACATCTTATATCTCACACACGATCAGACGCATTGATTTTAAACAAATCTGTTTAATTTCTATCCGATATACTCAGAAACGTTTGTTAGCTTATAATTAGGCGAATTCAAAGAAGAAAATCTTCTATAAAGCCATATCATTGCCGAGATGAAATCCAGAGATCTGAACTAACGCGGATTGGTATTAAAATTGTACCTGACAGGCATCCGTATATACGTACGTCAGTACTTACGTATGTACACGTATACTTGGTGGATTAAATTTGAATATAGCAATTTGCCCCGTACACCGAAATCACGTTGATCACGTTTGCACCTGCTACTGTGTTTAGAGAGATAATCCTGACATGCTGATACAGTTAATTAACATCAAATCAAATGTAGACTATGTAGATATCAAACTAATTTCATACATAAAATACAGAATTGAGCATTTGTGTAAGTTCATCCCCAATGACGTATTTACAGCGGAGGAAATGGCTTGTTCTGCAAATAAATATTTCATTTATAGCTCAATCCATTAATCTGCACTGTGATGATCTTACTTACATAAGCGTTAGTTCTACTTCAGACGATTGATATATATAAATGTGAATCTTTATTTTGAAAGAAGAATGGCTCCATTCAGAGTATACTAAAGTATAAAAGCAAACTCGATTTATTTTCTGGAAATAAGATTTGAAGTTTGCAATTACTCGTTTTAATCAAAGTAATTTAAATTTTGCGTTGATATAGAAGTCGAAACATTGTATAGCAGAATTGAAATGGTCCAAATATAGTACACATTTTTTTCTCATAATGATAAAAGATACTGTAATAAAGTTTGACAAGATAGCTTTTTCAAAAAAAAAAAAAAAAAGCAGAACTCACACAATGAAACGAATAAAAGGTACAATTAAATTGCGACATAAAACCTTGTCCTTATTTTCCCAAACTAACGAATCGTAGTACAATATACGATGCAAAAATTTAACTTACTTTTGTAACATAATAAATAAATGATGAAAGAGAGACGAAACATGAATGACATTAACTGATCTCCACGCTGCACAAATATAGAATTTTGAATTTTGTTTTTGTTTTATTTATTTATTTAGAGTCGCGTCAACATCTTGGTTATTAGCAACTTGAAGAATGTCATCTTCAAACAATTTTTCTCTTCCATTGAGCTCGTTTGTATACGCACTCACTTTTTTTTCCTCTCCATTCTTCTTATCGCGTAACGAAGGCGCCTCGCAGCATCTTTCTCCCGCGAGTCGTTGCCTTTCGACTTTCACCCAACGAGAGCCTGTCCTGGTGCTCGTTTTGTATACTATCGCGTTATATGCGCCTTGCGCGTGTAAAATTACGCTCGCTCTTCTTCCCCTCTCCCCCTCTCACTCTCTCGCTCTCTTATCGTCGCTTTAACGAGAACGAAATTGGAAAACGCTTGGACGCGGCAATATTTTCGCAACGCTCTTTTTTATACGCGAGAATCGACTTTTTTCCCCGTTAATAAAGGAACAAATTTCTCACGTATATCGGAATAACAAAGATCAACACTACTGGAAGATATTTAACGCGATCGGGGATCGAGGAAATCGAGTATTTCCTGTGTTGATTTTCAAAATTTGATTATCTAGTTTGAAGGATGCATGGAGCTGTACATCGAGCACTGTAAATATTTGATGAAACGAGGAGCCGGTCCGAGTATGCTTGCAACAATAACGAATAAAACATGACTGACCTTGTTTTGTTACTGAATGTTCGATATTTCAATATTTCCTATTTATATAAAACAATTTTAAGAGAAAATTAATATACACCTTAAAATTCGTATTTAATATTTACATTTAAAGAAGATAAAATGTGCATTGCCAAATAGGTAGTCTATTATAGTGCATAGAAATTACAGGGCAATTTAGTTAATGTCCCAAATTAGAGATAATATAAATTGACCTGCTGCTTGATTTTCTTTTTAATTGAAAACGCAAGTCGATTTAAAATTATTAAATAAATACTGAAAACTTAGTAATTACTTTTCAATGCCGCAAAGTATTTTAAAAAAAATTAGCTAGTAAGTCAGAATTATTCAGTGTTGGGTGCAGCGACTTTACGATTATTTTTCTCCCGGAGGAAAAATAATTTAATGTTACCGTCATTAACGTTATCGGTGCCAGAAGAACTTGTTCACTCGCGTACTTTATGATGTAAGAATACGTACTTCCAGGTGTGCACAAATTAAATGTAATTTCATTACTCAAGAGTCGCGTTGTTATAAAATATGATTATAATCTTTAGGTGATTTCTGTTCAGTTGCTCGTCACTATATAAAAAGTCATGTTGCAAGTTCATTAACGAGTCACTTGCAGTATAAACGAATGAAAATATTTGCTACCGCATTATGCACGAATGTCTTAATAATAATTGATAAAATATCGACATAATAATTGTGTCAAAATTTTAAACAAAATATTTTTCACGAGCTAAATGCATATATAATTATTGAGGTCATTGAAATGCTGCCTGGGCGGATACCCGACACTGTATCATTTTTAAAAATATAAATGCGTGTAGTATATAGATACTTTAAATACATGCTATTCATAATTTGTTATTCTTTAAATAAATATTCAAATTTTATTAAACGTTTATAGAGAGCCAATAATAAGAAATCGATACTGAATTATCTAACGAGCAGTCTTTTGCGTATAAATAGACGTACGTACACCACATTATATCTAAATTCCGTCAAGCATTTATTGCTTTCTTATAAAGGAAGTTTTGTAATCATCAAAAAAAATTTTTTTCATAAAATGAAAGAGAAACATTTTTTAAGGATTTTTACTCTCGTGCGCAAACGTTCACACGATGGTAAAATCGGTCAATGTAACACGATTAAATTTTCAAGATTTTTATTTAAAAAAAAATTAACTCAAGCATTTCTGTTCAGATTATAATATTAATATATTAGTCATTCAATATCATATAAGCTAAGTACCAATGAATTGGTAGCGGTTTTTTCTGTACATATAGCATGTATTATCGTGGATCGCTCAGGTATGAGGCGATTAGAATCTCGCGCTTTGAAAGTTAAAATTTCCTTTGTGCTTGGCAGCGCCCGGGAATGCATATATATAGATACACACGCGAGCGACTCGCGTGTAACGAGAACACGCGAGAGAGAGAGAGAGAGAGGGAGAGAGAGAGAGATATAAATTTATTTACAATTTAAAATTACAAAAGAGAAAGAGAGAGAAAGAAAAAAAACAGACAATCCTCTTTCCCGAGTACTTTTTTTTCTGTTACACTCGGCATTCAATGACTCTTGCGTCATTGGAATCCATCATCTCTGGATGCTACGAGTGAACCTTCTCTCTTGCGTGCACCTATATACTCTCGTCCTTCTCGCGCAGCGCGTTTCATTTTCCTTTCATCCTTCATTTTCACACTGCATCCGTCTACCTGTCCATTAGACTCTAGTATATATACACGAGCATTCTGTCTTTTAATATTTTGTAAACTTCTTTAAAGCTCTTCGTTCATGTAGAACATACGTTATTCTCCTTTTATGATTTTTTTCTTTATTTTTTCTTTAGGTCTGTGTAAATTTATCGTTGCTTCGAAAAGGACACCGACGAAAATAGATATTCCTTCGACTGATATTAGTTTTGCAAACTCGCTGGATTGACTTCTACGAAGAGGATAATAATAAAAATGATAGAAATTCAAATCCACAGGATTTGAATAATAATCTGATAAATTGCTATACATATGAGCCTTTCCTTGCACGTTGCAGTCTTTTGAAACGAACAAAATGTTTCATTTAGAAAGTCTGTGTTTTTATTTGCTTTTCTTTTGTGCGTATTGTAAAGTGCTGTTCATGATGCAATTACATGCACCGATTACTTACTCAGGCTATAAAAATATGAATTTGAATAGAAGGCATTATTTACTTCAAATATAAGTAAAACAAGACTTTCGTAAAAACATAAGCTGAGTAGAATAATTTAAATAAACAAATTAATTATCTGATCGCACGTTAAAATGACATTTGAATAGATAGTATATCCATCAAGACGTGCGAAAAACTCCTCATTATCGATCTAGTAAATGTTTTAATGTTATATAAGTCACCCAGACATTTGCTGTACAAAGCTAAAATTTTCACTATCACTTATAATTTATTACATTAGATATGCAACTTTAAAATGCAAACATCCACTAAGTTATTTTCATTACTTTCTAATGTCTAGATAAAGTCTAAAAACGAGTTTAAATGAATAAATCAATTATATATAGATCGCTAACTCGATATCAGGCTCAAAATAGAAACTCCCATTTGCAAAACTATCAAATTATTATAATCATTATAAAATTACACGCTTCATTCCAACAAAAATCCAAATGATCTATTCGGAAGGGTGTTCCATAAAATTTAATGACGGATTTTCAAAACAAACCTATGCAATCAAGATCCAAACATATTCCACAAATTATTCAAAATCTATATATACTTATATGGCATTTCTCTCATTTATATTCATGCGCAATTTTTGTTCGGCCTCCTTCCCCAGACTCCAGAGGCACTGCACATGCACCGACTCCTATCCCCCACTTGACGCCGTGTTTAAAAGCGTTCACCTTCCCCTTGTCCTCCCCGCTTCCTTCCCACGTATATATGCACACATAAACGAAATGCCACATTCGCCATTCTTTCCGCTCAAATTCCCCCTCGTGCCAGAACTCGCGAATGCACAAAGCTGCGCCTAGCTTTTAGAAAGGCAAGCGCGGCTTACGAGGCTATGGATGGGTCCCGGTACTTGACACCAACTCTATATATTATAATCTTTTGTTTTCTACTGGATACGACAAATACGCGAGAAAATTGGAAATGGATGATTGGAGGAATAGAAATATTTTAATGTGAATGTATTGATTAGATAATGAAAGAAAAATATGAATTTGTCGGAATGTTATTGATGATTAAAAGTGGGGCGAAAATCGATCCAAAAAACAATAAAATATGATGAATAGGCAATTTGTGGGTATTTTTGTTCGTAAAAAATCTTAAATTAAAATTCCTTCTTTCTAGTTAAATTATTTTTTGCGTAAAATTATTATAAGGCTTTCTCTTTCTGAGTTACAAACAATAATATACACGTGGAATTTTATCGAATTTTTTCAAAATAACAGTTAAAATAACAATGGCTCATAACTTCAAAAAAATTTGACTGCTTTAGCTTTTTTCATAATTTGGTGTCAAAAAATATATCCAAAGTTTTAGCTACATCCGTGATACGGAAGCTGGCCATCTCCTAGTTAGTATTGTGCAAAAACTTTAGGAATTTTTTTTGTAGATAAAAAGCGTTCGCGTAAAATTTAACAAAAATATTTTTTAATTTTTGCTAAAAAATGTATTTAAAGTTGTGCATAATTTTAAATGAGTTTGTACCCAAAGAACTTTAAACTTTGTTTTAAAATTTTTAGTCGTCTAGAAATTCCTGAATAATGAAGGCAGTTTAGAAAATGATTTTCAACCGAAAACTAGAATTAATTTTTAATTTAATCAATTATTAATTGTGTAGAAATAGTTAAAAATTCGTAGATGCTGTAAAGTTTAACCGATCCTAAATTTGTCAATTAGTGTCGCTAATTTAACAACAAAGTAACTCAGCTAGAAGTAATTTCATTGAACCAATTAAATGAAGAATATAATTTCAAAGTTCTCTCTATCACGCTAACTGGAATAAGTCACATGCAAGTTAAAGACAAGATAATCCACCAAATATTAAATTTTCCACTCATAACTCTTATAAATCACGCATTCGATAGACAAAACAACATCGCTTATAACACACTTGGTAACCCAGTCAAAATAACGCATAGTGGCACTTTGATTCGCGCTTACTTGCAAGAGGCATATATATAAGCGTCATCACAGGATAACGGTACAGTATATCACACCTCGGTTGGTATAATATATTTCTCCGGCACTCTCTCTTCACTTGCTGTCGCCACTCTTTTTTCACACCGCGTGCCACTGCTGCTTCTGCCATGTGCACACACACACGCGTATAACGTGCAAGCGTTATATGTACGAATTTCCATCCGGTCGAATGTAAATTTCGTGACGTACGGATAACGTAACCGGTTATGCCGCGCGCGCGCGCATGAAAACGAACTCTCGCGGGTGTACACGAAACGTTATAACACGCGTCGATAATGTGTATATACTATATACGAAGAACAAACACACGCACACGCAAACACATACACACAGGAATCACGGGTGTCGTAACTAACTCATAAATCGCGAGTTCCGTAGATGTCTAACGATGCGATTGTTTTATTCGATTTTCCACTGTTTTTTTGTTTTATCTCCCGTCGTTTTTTCCGGTCACGCGTGTATTTTCGTTTATGTAAAAGTGCATTATTCAATGTTCTTTGATGCTTTAAATTATTTATTGTGCAATGATTTATTACAAGTGACGTGCAATTTTCTCGTTATAACGTTCCAAAACAATGGAATTGAAGTTTTTATTTTACAAAAAAAATATCTATTAGACTGTAGATGATACTTATTATATCATTCGTCTTACATCAGCAAATTTTGATGAACTTCTTATTATAAGTTTTTTATATATAATGCGGATCTTCGTAAATAAACAGAAGTAGGATAATATTGAACTTCTAAATTAATCCTTACTTATTACACGAAATGAGTAAGTAATTAAGGACAGCTTATTTTAAGAAAATTAACTATAAAGACTCTTAAGGGTATATATTTAGTAGTACCTAATAATAGTGACATTCCAGTAGCCGAAAACAGTTTAAATGACTTTTTGACCCTCTTGCATACAAGGATGAAATATCGTCGAAAATATACGTATAGAATTACTAATTTATATATTTAACTGTACATATACAAAAGCATAGCTTGTACACACAAAAGGATTAGTTTATGACTATTATGCATCCAACAAGATTATCACTGTTAGAATTATCTTTGAGTAAATATGTCAGGGTCAATTAGAGAAATCAAAGTTACTTTTGAATTCTTTTCAAGAGAAAGTAGTCGCATCTAATAATGGATCTATCGCAGATTCCATTGCTAAACTAAAATTTTATTTGTTTTAGCTATCATCTAAGGTAATATATGTATTAATTATTAATACTCAACAATATTTCATCTAAAAACTCATCGAAGGACAGTCCAAATATTATTACTTAAAAATTTCGATTTTTTCCTGAAAGTGACAATTATAATTTTTTTGTCAACATCAGCAATCTACTGAAAGCATGAAACACAAGTATTAACTGCAATATACCCTGTTGACACAATCCCCCTGGATTTCCAGCATTCCATTTCTTTTCTAGAAAATATCCAATGCTCGAATTATTACTGCTCGATGGTTCATATAGCAATATAGTTTTTCACTCTCATATTTTAACAACGACACAATTATCTTTCGCAGCGTTTAAAATTCATCTCAGTTCGCGTTGAAACACAATACAAATCTGAGATAAAAAATTTGACGCAGCTTTACGTATACGAATTCACAACGTGTTACAACAGAACTATTATATTTCTGCCGAGGAGCATATACATATATATGTACAACGGTCGCGTATAATTATGGAAGTGGATGCAGGCACGTCTCTAGCATCCAATTTCCGAGCTGATTGAATTTTTGATAAGTGCGCGATACCCTCGGCACTCCACGTGCACCCAATGTGTCGGGTCGCATACAATTCTTTTCGCATAGCGCGGGGCGATTCATGTCGCTGAAAAATAGTGTGGACGAAAAACAAGCCGCGCTCGTGTTAAAATAAAGCTATACCTACTCTCTCTAATGTGGCAACGAGACACGTAAAATTCAGAGAAAACGATATGCTTTTGTTCTAAATTACACACATACACACTCGCGCGGAGTACGTGGAACTTGCAGACTTTGTATAGTGTGGGGCAAAGACAAACTAAAGTAAACGCACACACCACTGCATCGGAGTGCATTCCGTGAACTCGGAATTGCGCATACGTATATGCATCATCATCCGGAGCTACTGCTGCTGCACAGACTATGTCATAGTAGCTAGACGCCGGAATAAATTAGTCCTCCCGGGTGGTGCGGAAGGAGGCGGCGAATTAGGCTTGGCGCGTGTCTGCACCTGTTAGCGGTTATAAGGTGCACATAATCTCGTTCTCCTCACACGTATATCTATATATTGAGAGCTTGTATACTCGACGGGTTATCGGAGGAAATTTGCCACGAGTTAAGAAGAGAATTTACGCGATTTGATGGCGTCTGCTGCTCCTGTGTATGTGTGTGTAACTATGACTATAAATATATGTGTGTGTAGAGGGGATCCAGTGTTATGCTCTCAGACGATCGGAAATGGGAAATCGATGGATGCTGTATAAATTGGAATTATATTTAACGGGGAACATGGCATATGTGTATATGCAATCATATGAGAAATTTGAAAAGCTTACGTTGATGAAATTACGTTGTATTATCAATCGACAATTCGCTATTTATAAATAACTTAGAGTTTTATAACATAATAGTCTACGTTTAGGAAAATGATATGGGCAGATTGATTCTCAAAATTATTTCTGAAAATCCAACTAAAAATAAAAAACTTCGATATTGTTATTGTATCATATTAATATTAATAGTAATTGATATCGAAAATTTAAAGGGTCTAAGGAACGAAAAGTCTACAATCCGTGAACTCCGTGAACTAGTTACAAAACTAAGTTACAAATCTTGTTAAACTCGGATTCGGAGAAAGAAGCTGTAATATCCGTTAGGAGTAGGTAAGTTAAGTTACACATTACATTGAAGTTGCGAACTAAGTTTCAAACGTATGATTGAAAATTTTTGAAAAAATTTCCGAGGTATTTTACTGTATGATGAATGCTTGCATATACCAAAATTTTAGCTTGTTAAAATACTTAACAGACTTCACTTAAGCTTTGTCAGGAAGGATCATATTCTAAAGTGTGATGCACAATATTACGTAGCATATGCATGCCTCAACTGAAAGCAGTCAATTGGCGAAAAACAATGAATACCTTATAAAATGTATACTATCTAAATAGTATTTACAAAATCCTATGTTTATAAGTTTATATATCTAAGAGTGGTATTAGAATATTAATAAAATTAAAATATTAAAAAAAAAATTATTTCTAAACATTATTGATGTTTATTTAAAAAAAAATACGAAATTGACATTATTATTTAATTATTGCAGCTATTTATTGACTTAATTGATTGAAGGTTTATACGTCGCTATGCTTTTTTGTATTTTGTAAGGAATTTAAAGTATGTTTAGTAATTTAAGTAGTTTACGTTCGTTCGTTTTAAAGCAACGGTAACGAATATCTCTTAGATTATTAATTGATACGGTATATTCACGCTCGTATTATATCTGAGCCTTTCGTCGATTTACCACAGTTATTGCGCTCTTCGTGATTGAAGATGCTGTTTTAATCTCTCGGAGACAAAGTGCACAATAGTGATTCGCTTTCTTTCTTTAGTCGGGAGTGGGTGATTGCTGCGATATAGACTTCAAGAGGATATTGATCAGAAACTAAACCTTCATCGAGTGGTTTTGTCTGAAATTAGAAAATACGCCCCAGTTACTTTCGCCTTTAAAAAGGCTTACTCACAAAGTGATTTCATGTGTGACCTCACTTCATTCTAGCGACAATTTAATTTTGATACAAATTACACTATAAGCCGATGACTTAAAGAATGTCGTATATCGTGTTCTAGAATTATGTGTAATTTATTTAATTCATTCTGAGTAATTTTAAAGAAAAATGTGTTTACTTATGCGAGAGTTGAATCTCGAGAATAAGGAGATCTTAGAAACTTATTATAATTTATTATTGTTAATGAAATTAAGGCAGGAATTTCTTAGTAATGGGATTATTAATTTTTTCTAAGTAGGAATAAAAGTTTGTTTGCATGCTTGCAGTAATTAATTATAATATAATATGTTACATCTATTATTCAATAACATAGATTTAAAAATATTGGATTTGAGATTTTAGACTAAGATATTTCAGATTCTTATATACGACCTGAAGTAGAATGCGATCTATGATAGTATTTAGAATGTCAAATCATTAATTTAAAAAATCAGAGTCTTAACTTAAAGTGAAAGTTAAAATTACTTTTAAAATCATTTATTTCATTATTTATTCGCTTCAATTAAGTACTCACAACAAATTATTCCCCGTTCAAGTAAAAACAGAACAATTAAAAAAAAAACATATCATCTGTCTGGATGTTAATTCGCAACTCATTTATTATATGCAGCCGTTGTATAAAACGCGATATTTTCGTAAGTCAGAGAATGACACACCTAAAGTGCGGAAAAAAACCGTACAATGGTCAATGTCGTCGCAAGTAGAATAATTATCGCGTCATTAACCCAAGCAGCCTCGAACTTGCTTATACAGCGCTGGCACACATGCACACGCGCACACACAGAGGCAGGCAAGAATGCATTCGCGGCTTGCGCCTCTCCCCGTTGCCATTCCCGAGGCTAATCTACTGCAGCTCTCGCGCAGTTATCTACTCCGTGTTTTGCTTAAGGTTTTATTGCACCGCCGCCATCTAGGATGCAGATGCATAGATGCTATGCTGAATTTATGTGGTCCCGCGGAACAATGTTAAATTTACATGAGAGCTGCTATGTAGATTTTAGAAGACGCAGCGGGAATCAAGCGGCGAACTCTTGAATTTCCAGAGGTTGCGCGTTCTGGATGTGCACAATTTATGGAATTCGAGATTGTTTAAATGATGCAGGTATGCAAATTGTGCGCATTGCTCATAAATACTTTTGTTATTTTTAACGTGGCTTATATTATATTTGAATATTTGTAGAGTATAATTTTGATGAATTATACATCATGATAATTTATATTAATGTTGAAGTAAATTATTGAAAACGTTATTTGTTTCAATAATTTATGGCGTAAGCAATGAATACTGATAAGCTTTATACAATAACATTTAAATATTAATTTTAAGCCGTGAAAATAATGGTTGGTCATGAATATTGTACATACTTAGAAATGCGAAGCTTTCACACTTTCTTACAAAAAAAAAAAAACATTTTTTCAACGGATGCATGGAAATTGCCGTTTTTCTGCCTATTTTCCGAGCGCAAACTGTGCATTCGCACACTTGTACGGCAACCTTTAATTTTTCCGCTCTAGTACAGAAAGTGGACTTTTCACGCTTGCGATAGCTCTCCCGTACTAGTCCAGAAAAGTCCACTTTCCACATGGAAGTAAAAAAATTTACGATTGCCGCGAAATTTGGAATATAATATGTACTATTAAAATAGCTTTAAAGTATGAAAGCCTAAAATACTGCAAATACATTTATTGAGTTTTCATACGGTAACGCACGGTACGCAAATTATTTCAACACATTGTACATTTTTATACTTGGATTCACATAAATAATTATTATTTATTTTAATGATAAATTTCTATTTAATTTATAAGCTCACCATAAAATATGTTAATGTAAGAATAAACACACTGTAGAATACTTTAATAGACTTTATTATTCATTTTATATCAGGTAAATAATACGTAGACATGCTTTTCTGAGCATTCACTACACACAACACTCGAGTTTCTCTCTTTTCCGGTTACACACACAATTTCACACAGTATACAGTTTTCTCCAGTGCCACGGCGCTTCACATCATTGTTTTACACGTCCCGAAACAATAAACAAGAAGTTTATATACGCATTTCTATTCGCGACGTGTTGCGTGCACAGGATTCCGGTAGTGCGAGTATTAAAACTCTTCCTCTTTTACTTCCGAATCGATGCCTGCTTTTCTCGTACACATAAGGTGCGCGTGAATAATAAAATTTCCAACAAGAAGAGGCTTACCGGCAGTGTAAGGCAGTAAGTATGTCTCTACTGTTGTTGTTGATGTTGCTCACTTGAGAATGCCAAGTTACGGTATTTGGGAATGGAAAATCGAGATAATTTTTAAGACTCGTTTTCACCAAATATTGTTAAAAAAAAATTAAAGCGCCAGTGGACTTTGCGAGCGCGTGTGCCAATATGTTTTTGCACTCCAATTTGCATACATTTTTTATGAAGCAACTACTGTTGTGTCCATACAGAGTAGAAAAGTTATGCAATGTTTGCGTCTGCGCTTGTATAAACCTATATTTTGAATTTTTAAAGCGATGTTATATTAAAGCTTCGCTCAGCAATAATTTGTGCCACTGTAAAGTTTCGTGCTAGTTTTTGCACAATTAGCATTCACTCGAATTTATGGAAAAAAAATCTTAATTTATTAAATAATAAATAAGTATTTAGTTATAAATAAGTATTTAGTTATAGTTATAATTATAAGTTTGTATAAATATTAAGCATCATAATAATATATTAATATAGTTTAAAAAAGATTTAATAGATGACTAGCAGTGATTTAAATAAAATTTTTCTCAATAATGCACTTAAAATTGATTACATGTTTAATGAATCAACGTTGTATACGCAAAAAAAGAAAGACAATATTTTTATATAAAGTTACAATAAAAAAATTAAGTCAGTGTAAAAACTTATAGACATAACTAATGCTTTACGTAAATTGATGTTTAGTAATATAAAATTATAAAAGCATTTTATGATATTTCATTCGAAAGATTTGATAATCTAATTTCCTATGAATAATTATTCTATCGTTTATTAAACACTTAGAAAAATGCACGTGATATATAACAAATTTAAGTGCTTTCTAGATAGTGTTTGAAAGCGTTAATTTAAATATATTTAAATTCATAATTCAAATTAGAAATTTCGGTTCAAGGTAGATAGGAAATCAGAGTAAGATTTACGATACCAGTAGCTAATTTATCAGTATTGACTTTCGTTCATTTTATATAATCCAAAATGCAATTGTAAGCTATATAAATTACTTTACACACATGTCAGATTCATCTAAAACTATAGAAATGTTCTCGTAGCATGTCCTTGCTATCTGTACATATATAGTTAAATAAATAAATAAATAAATAATATATAGTTTGAAAATGTAATTATACTTCATAGAGCCGCATTATCAAGGAGGAGCAAAGTTTAAGGATTTTTAAAATAATATCAAGGGGCGCGATAGTGCCCTCGATCGCAAGTATGATATATACCGTGTTAGACAGGCCTTTCTATTATACTTCGAATTTGCTCTTTAACCTCAATGATTTTTTTCCTTATCAATTGATATAACTTTTATATGAAAAAAGTTTCATCCCAAAAGATTATTGCATTCTTAAATTATAGCAAATGCAAATTTTTGTATAGCTATTTTTTTCAGTTTTATGTTTTTTTGCAAGTTTTTATATAGATATACAAAGACCTACTAAATTTTTTCCCGACGCTTATAGATATACAAGTGCATACATAAAATTTCGAAATCGAAACTCGAAGATCAAAGATATGTAGATATACAAGTCCGTACATTTTTTTCCCGACGCTATATATAGATATATTTTTTTTATATTTTCTCGGCTTCGCCTCGGGGGTCGAACGATCGAGTTTCGTCCCTTGAAATGTAATGTACTATTAATTTTCCTATAAGAGGAAGTAAAAAGTATCTTCTAGAGCTCTCTCTCTCTCTCTCTCTCTTCATTGGACACCTTCACCAATCAGAAACTACTTTGGTGTCCTGCTTTTCTGATAAGTTTATACACCCTGTGACTAAGGACCGATCAAAATAACCGCAGATTGTAAGCTATACCTTGAGGCGTTTATATACGAGTATTTGCAGTTATGTATAGTTAGCCATCCCCATTACTTAGTTGTTCGATGACCCTGACAAAAAGAAGCTCCTTCAATATCATACTTTCTTAGTATCATTCGGTTAACAAATTACAGTTTATAATTGATACCTGAAAACATTCGTATTGCTAGCTGCTACCTGCCGATAAATGCAAACATAAGTACCTACATCATATTTTCTCTTTACTAGGAACTTTGGTCTACAATATGACCAATATTTATTCCAATCGACCTGACTACTCTAATCGAGGCTACCAATTCAGATTCTGCCAAAGCGTGCAGATTATAATCGATACTTACTAGACTTAGTATAGCCAAGGGCATTATTGCTGTCAAAGGGACTAACACAAAGAGGTCAGCACAAAGCAGTTATAACTCCTATAAGTAGGCATACACAGGTATAGGATCCTACGTAGTGTACAAAAGTAGCCCATTTCTCTCTAGGGTCTCTGACCCATCACACACCCGATGTTAGCCGACTCTCCCCCCACTACCTAACCGAGACGTCCGGAAACTGTACTGCCATAAAGCTCCTTTAATGTTCTACTTTCCTGATTAAATTCGACATGTTGTGGTTGACTTTTTAATGCAGTACCAGCTGATTGTAATAGATGCCTGGAGGCGTTCATATTGATACCTGCTGCTAGTCTCTGGACTCTGGCTCACGACTGTTCCTGACGTCAGCTGACCCGCTCCCCACTGTATCTTGGCTATCGAGTCTACAAATTAGGACTCTTCCATTGAGAAGCTTCATCAATGTTATACTTGCCCGTGTCCATGGCCTTGTTCAGACTGACTTTCAAATTCTAATCTTGCAGATTGTATTCGGTACCTATACTAACACTAATATATTCACTGAGATTATTATACCTGCTGAGAGCGAGACTAAAGAGTTCATCACAAAGCATAGGCAGATAGATATGTATGGGTATACTTCCTTATGTACAGAACAAAGGCATCGCCCCCCCTCTATCTCTCTAGTAGCGATTCTGACCCGCCACACGACCGTTGTTGAACGCCAGCTGACCCACTCCCCACTACCTGACCGAAACTCCCGGGGACCCTGTCACCGAGAAACTCCTTCAATGTTCTATTTTCCTGGTCAAATTCGAAATGTTGTGGTTGACTTTTTAATGCAGTACCAGCTGATTGTAATAGATGCCTGGAGGCGTTCATATTGATACCTGCTGCCAGTCTCTGGACTCTGGTTCACGACTGTTCCTGACGTCAGCTGACCCGCTTCCCACTGTATCTTGGCTACCGAGTCTACGAATTAGGATTCTGCCATTGAGAAGCTTCATCAATGTTATACTTGTCCGTGTCTGGGGTTTTGTGAAGACTGACTTTCAAATACTAATCCTGCAGATTGTATTCGATACCTACACTAACGCTAGTGCATTCAGGGAGATTATTATACCTGCTGAATTTATGGGTATACTTTCTTATGTACATAACAAAGACTCTCTCTCTCCTCTCTCTTTCTCTAGTAGGGATTCTGACCCGCCACACGACCGTTGTTGAAAGCCAGCTGACCCTCTCCCCACTACCTGACCGAGACGCCCGGGGACTCTGTCACCAAGAAACTCCTTCAATGTTCTGCTTTCCTGGTCAAATTCGAGAGGTTACGGTTGACTTTCTAATGTAGTACCAGCAGATAGTAATGGATACCCGGGGGCGTTCATATTGTTCTTTGCTACCAGTCTCTGGGTTGGGTTCTGGTTCACGATCGTATTCGATATCTATACTAATTGATCTCACAAATCTCATTAGTTACAATTGGCCATTAGAAATTAAATACTTAATCTGAATAAATCAGAATAAATAAAGAAGTGAATGTATTTAATCTGTATAAATAAAGAAGTGAGTGTATTTAATTGAAAACTCAAATTAAATGTTATTGTTAGACTACTCCGTAATAATATTCTATATTTTACATAGATGATAATTGGAAAGAGAATCAATTTGATAAATATGATTTCATTTTGTAGTGATTTTATATTAATAAAAATTGTAGAAAAATAACAAAATTAAAAGTAGTCTAAAAGCATTTTTATGTAGTAAAGTGAAACGAGTGAGAGAAAATAAGAATAAAATTATATAATAATAAAATGTTATAATAAGATTTATAGACACTTCAATTTTTAACGAAAATCTCTCAAAAAGACTATAACTGTAGAAAGTTTCATCGAGATACGTGTACCGTTTATGTCGCGAAAAATGTAAACTTATAGCTTCGTCTCGTATTCGCGAAATTTCAAATAGATTCGTGCGACCGCATCGCACCTCTCTCGTACTATATATTCAACATTCTCGTCAGTTCCGCCTCAAGTCTATGGGTAAGAACGACCTTTCTCAAAATCATACTCAAATTCTCCCTCATAATATGCAGCAGACGCGATATCCACAAATTGCTATATACTCGAGGCAGCTCAACTGTTCTCGTATATACGTGCTTATAAGTGTGCAGAATCCGCGCAGACACACATATACATACATAAATGCGGATTCAAGGCGGCTAAAGTTTTCGTGTTTTATGCGCCGCAACGCGGTAACGTAAACCCGTGCATGCGCGCAGACTACCCTAATTATCTTTGCTCTGGTGCAGAGAGAGAGGGGAGAGAGAGAGAGAGAGAGAGAGAGAGAGAGATGCGGCGCGATAAATTGTGAGCGATCGGGCTGCGTTGCGGAAATTCCTGTTTCCCACCCGTTTTCTTCTCTCTCCTGTTTCTCTGTCTCTCTCTCGTTCACTTGCCCTCGCTAATTCCTTTGTTTGCTGTATCTCTCTTTCTCTCTCTCTCTCTCTCTCGCTCTCGTTCTACGTGGGCCCCGCTTGGTTCTACACTTTTATCGGGGATTTTTCTGTTAACGCTGGGCCATGGATGGAAAGATTTAAGAGAAAAGGAACTGCCGTTATTTAATTTCTTTTTTGACGCTTTTTCGTTAAATTGCTTTGGAGTTTATTTGTGTTTTAAACTGATAATAGAAGGAGGAGGATAATATACTTTTAAGATGTTGGGAAAGGTTGTAACAAAAATAATTATAATCAATAATGAAAAGTATGGGTTTACGGCCATTAGAGTGCCTGCTGGCCATCGTCAGTACGACACAGGCATTCCTTCTCGTAGATGCATATGAGACAAATTCGGTTAGGTATCTCTACATATAGATGAATCTGATAAATATACTAGTGGACGAAAAAAGTTCTCATCCATCTAGCGGGGAACAAAAAAAAAATCATTTTGTGTGGGGAATTCTCGCTTTTCAATCTCTCAAATTTGGAGAAATAAGAGAGTCCAAAAAACGAGAATTCGTCACGGAAGTGGGTATATTTGTGATCCAATGCCATTCATTATTGATTATAATTATTATGTCACAACCTTTCCCAACATCTGTTATATTTCCGTTTTGCCTTTTATAAGGGTCGTTTTCATTATTAATCATGAATATGTCGATAGTCACACTTTTTAAAACTGTATTTCTGAGGTTAGAACTCCTTGTACGCTTTTATTTCGGGAATTCCTCAATAAAAATGACCAAATTTTGGACACTCACAGGACGAACCGATTTTTCGATATTTATATATCGAAACGGGCAAAATTTTGGGATTCTTATTAAGGAATTAGTTTTTCGCTATTGATTGATGGGTAGGGAAGAACGGAGCAATGGTGATCACTTCAACTTTGAACGCTCATATTTGTATAACAAAATATATTTTTATGTATCTTAAAGTGGGTACTGATATTTTGAAGTTTGTACTTTAACTATCCATTATGTAACATTGACTAACATTGAAAATAATTTAGTTCTAAGTTTAAATAAAAAAATTGCCAGATGCAAAGAAAGCAAAAAATTTTGGGATAATGATGGTCGGGCATAGGGTAATGGTAGTCACTGCATAAATTTGTTTCTTATAAGAAAACTAACTTATGTTGCTACGTAATACCAGGATAAATGCACTCCTTAATGGTCATTATTTTTTGATTTTGAACTGTAACCGTTGATTTAATGTCTTTGTTAATTAAACTTTAAATGCGTTTACAAGATGCTCTGATGGGAAGCGCGCTGAGTCGCGAATACTAACCTCTTTAACAGGTCCTGTTCCATATGAAAAGCATTGTAACTACCATTACCTCAAATCGACAAGCCTCGTTAAATTTAAATCTCCGGACAATATAACAAAATCATGAATAATTTTTTAGGTCAATTTCATTTGTTGAATCTTCTAGATTATTACAAAATCAAAGCCAAAGTTATTGAATAAAAGTATGTATAAAGCTTATATACGAAATGAAAATCATGCAAAAACGTTTTTTATAAATAAAGACTTATTAAATAAATTTTAAATATTACTTGAATATAGAAATGGTTGGTAATTATTTTGACTTTGATATAGTGCTAAAATCAAGACATGACAGAGTTTATATTTCTCAAAATAAGGATGACCATAATTACCAACGACCACTATTACCCGGTTCTACCCTATACTTTATAAAACGGCATTTTTTGAGGTTAGATTTCAATTTATGCTTTTTTTTACAAGTTAAAAAGGTAAGTACATCGTTAAATAACGAAAAGTTAATTCTCCTGTCAGAAGCGAAAAATTTTTTTTCCGTTTCTCTCTAGCTTTAACCAATTTCGAGATAAGTGCGAGAAAGCAATTATAATATAAAAAATGCTATTTTTAATAAGTTTACTCATAAATATAGAAATTAATTCCTGCTTAGGATGGCAAAAAAATTGGTCCTTTTTGCGAGAGCAGTTCTCAATATATAAACGAAAAATTAATTCTAACCTCTAACATACAAATTTCATAAGTATGTCTATTGATCTATAACCAAAAGCCAATTCTCCTTTCAATAACGCAATATTTTTCCTTTTTGCTCTAACTTCAACCGATTCATTCATAAATGCGAGAAACTAATTCTAACCTTAAAAAAGGCGATTGGTACTAAGTTTGAATATTCAAACAATGGACCTGAACGTAGAGAGAGAACTAGAGTGATACACTAATAGTAGAGAGAAAAATAGAGTAACCACAAAAGCATCCTCACACGCTCTCGCAATATAGAGTGAAATGTGCTACACTCAAGGAGTGGATTTTTACAATAATTACTGCGTCATTCCCATAAAGGAGTAAAATATCACTTTTTGAAATAAGCTTATAATTGTGTGGCACTCGTTTGTCAATACTAATATACCTCTATATATTGTATGGCTATGCCAGATATTCAATAAAATATTTCCGAAATAAATCTTGCACAAAGTACTCTGAAAATCCATTTTCTCATCGGCCTGATGCAATTAACATGAGAATAATCAACTAGGCTCACTTGATCATTCAGTTATCCCTTTTCAATTTGCTTATGATCAACCCAAATTCTTTTTTCTGGATCAGGGATTCGCGTTAAATTTTCGGTGCGCGCTAATTGTGGGTTGGAATTTCGAATAAGCCCGATCGGAGAGACGCGCGAGTTAGCCAAGCGAAGTGCAGTCTCCAGAGAATATCATCAAGCCGCCCCGAAAGATTAAACATTTTCGTGCCCTGAACACGTATTATTATATATAACAGCTCGGGCGCTGCACTGCCACCGCCACACCGCAGCAATTTATATCGCGTAAATCGGGTCGTCGCGCGATTACTTTTGCCCTCCAGGTAAATCCACCGGCCGCGTCTGCGTCATAATTTCGTATAATAAGTGGAAATTCGTGCGGTTAATTTGTTTTTTATTCGATTTTCGGTTAATTAACGTAATTCGATATTATTGCCGATTTTTCGTGGTTTTCGTGTATATATATATATGATACACGGTATCGGTAGAAAAGGTTCTCTCTTTGCTTTGCTTTTTAATTATTGGATATTGATCAAGATGGATGCTTAAAATAATTCGGAATAATTGACACGAATAAAAATTTTTTAACTCCAAAGTTTTTGCCAAAGGGATATTTATTAATTTTATAAAATAACTTGCCGTAACGTAAATGTGCGTGTAAGAATATGTGATAATGATTGTTGAAATGAAAGTAAATGAGCATGTACTTAAAATACATACGAAAAAAAGATTATAAGCAAAAAGTGAAAAGTGATGAAAATAATTATCGATCTTTAAAATACTTGAAATTAAAATTTTATCAAGAGAAATGAAATTATAAAAGTTTCGTAGAATTCGAGAATTAATATCATATTCTCGAATGTTAATTTTATAAAAAGTTCTTTTAAATAAAGTACATTATATATTGAATGTAAGGTTAAATACATATTCTAATTGGACACACTAATTATTTTATATAAATGTTTAAAAATTATGTACTAAAGCAGTAGATATCGAAGGATTGAGAATTTAATGTATTAATCTCTCTGTACACTTCGAATTTAAAATAATTCAATCAGTGAAGATAAAAAGGGCCAAAGACTTATTAATATGTAGTACAAATTTAGTTTTTTTCTTTTAAATACTCGGGCCATATCGACTAGGATTCCTAAAAAATTTTCACCCGACCAAGTTCTGCACAATAACGCTCGAAATTTTCCACACACCCAAAACTTTTCAAATTTCTCGAATTCTTGAACCGTATTTAGCTTCCAATATCCTCTCCTTCGAAGGCTGCTCTCAATTTTGACAACAGAAGAGTGAGAAGTGCATTAAAACTTTCCCATCGCATCTACATATATTAATTGACTCGTCTAGCCCAAAAAGCGCTTTTCTCTAATCATCTTTCGTATAGCCGCAGTGAGCGATCGTCACTTTTCGAGACAAATTTCGAACGATCAAAACATGTTTACGTCTCTCGAAGCAAGTTCAACGCTCCGTAAGATTTTCGCTCCGAAGAAACACAGGAGGATAAAAAGAGAAACGAGTGAAGGAAAGAAGAAGAAGAAGAAGAAGGGAGGGAGTATTGAAACGAGGACCGCCTCAACAGCGAAAACCGGTGTATGCCTGTGCCGAGGTGTATTATAATTGCAAATTATGCGAACGCGGTAGCTCGAGCGAAATAAAACGCAAAGATTGAGAGGAAGGAGAGAAACCAAGCTCGCGCGAGATATCCCACATTCCTGATGAGCGTATATGTACGCGTGGGAAACCCTGACCTGATTAATGCTGATATTGTTTACCTTTTTTTTCTCCCCGCATCATCCTCTTCGGCCTCTATTTTCGATACAAGCATGCCGCAGCCTAAATATGATGTGGATTTTTTATTTCACACGATCTACTCAGGCTATTTATTGAAATTATCATATAGTTATTTGAAATAAAGTCTGAATTAGTATTGGAGTAGATTAGTAAAGAAAAAACCCGAGTTTCTGTATAAAACTTTTGTCCACAACAATTACATTAAATTTAAAATAAATAATGTAAAAAATAAATAATGTGCCCATCGGTTAAGAAGGATAATATATTTTAATTAAATAATTTTATTATACGTTCACCTTATGGGTCAGCTTTCTAGGCCGGAATTATATGTATATAATAAAAAACACAAGTGTATAATATACTGAGTAAGTACGTTATATTGTCAAGTACCTCACTCTTGCTTTTCTTATAAATAAATGAAGAAAACCGTTTTTAAATTGACGAAAATCAGCTTATAAAGTATTAGGAACGAAAAATGTAGTATATATATATTACTGAATTGAACGATTATATTAGAGGGTAAGATTCTTAAAAGAAAGTGCACTCCTGCCCACATATACATTATCATGAAAAAAATGAAAAACATTCTCTTAAAAGACGAATAAAAGAGATAAGTAAAAGAAGTACTTATTTGCAGTGAAGCTGCCATGAAATGATATTTAATATAAAATATTCCTATATGCGTATTAAGAGTTAGAATTTATTATAATGTGGATAGGATGGTAACGGTTTAAAATCCATAAGCTCTTACGTACTTAACTGAAAATAATAGCCACGCCACACGCACGAAGACGTTAACATCTAGAAGAAGTATAGTTAAAAGCGAATATAATGAAATAATCTGTTAGAACTAGGGCTATAAAGTTCAAATTCCAAAAGCTATAGGTTTTAATGCGATTGGCCGGTTATTGTGGTTCCACGCGTCCAACGCGACTTTATATACTATAACTAATGTATAAGAAGCTCCGGCAAGTTATAGGAGGTACAGTAAGAACACTTGGGCAAAAGCATATTACCGTTAGCATCTTGACTGGCGCAAACGGTCGAGCCACCGAATAATGAGCACTAAAGCAGTGCACTTTATTGTAGTAATTTCATGCTTCCATAAGCTTTTTTTTCTCCCCTTCAGTAGCTCCAGCAGCCACTTACATATCCTACACACACACACACATACACACGATGTTCCGCCGTATGCTCTCTCATCTTGAGAATGGTATATAGGAAACAGCTCGAAACTGCTGTTGTTATTACATATTATTCTCGGTCGTTGATCTACACCTGATGTGCAGAACGGAATCTCAACGAGATAATACACGAGTTTTTTTGTTCATTATTTTTGTTGTCGGGAGGGAAATCGCTGGTCTCTGTAGTGTTGAAAGCAGTAATTTTAAGTGGATTAACGGTGAGAAATTAACCTTCAAAAATTATTGCTTTTCTAATACAGAGTATACTTAAACCGTATTATATTATACGAGACTTGTTTCATTGTCAGTCTGCGCGGAAAACTACTTAATTTAACGGAAAGTTGGAACAGTTAAAATACAGTCTACTTGGCACGCATCTTCTTCGATATATAGTGTACATGCTGTGCAAAAATATAATTCTCTGCCGTAACACAGTAACTTTTTAATGAATCCCACACTATAAACAACAACAGTGCAAGCGGCACTTCACATACGGTATCTTGACGGGGCTCCAGCCTTGTGTTCGATCGTTAAGTTTGCCACTCCCAAAACGTCGAGCTCGATCTGCTATACTTACCTTGACTTTCTTACGGTGCGCCAAAGTTCGTCACACTCCTACAAAGCTAAGTACACTTATGTACACAGCCAAAGCGAGGCCCTAGGACGGATCAGGCGCAACTCCTATAGCTCATCTCTCGTCTCTCGGTGCAGGCATTCGTCCCGGGTGCAGCGGATATACATACAACCATGGTCCGTTGCCATGTTGCGTGTGCGGTGCATTATCGCCCGAGCGCATCTTCGCTGCGGAGCGGAGCACCCTGAACGAAACGCGACATCCGCCTGTGTGCAACTCGCGTGTGTATACTTACTACGCGGTAATGCACGTATATATGGTGTACACGTATAAGAGGTATTTCGCGAGTGAGCACTACGCGCCAGTGAATCCTCATTCGAATGCTGCCGAGGAGGGGAATCGCTGCGTCCATGGCTCCTTCTGCATCATGGCTGCTGTTGCTCCGTTTACGGATGCGCGAGACGTTGCTCAAGAACTCGCTCGTGCAGCTCAACTCCGCTGCGCTCGCATTTGCAACTTCGTTCGTAGACCCACTTTTACTGGGTGTGCGTGTACGTGGGGATGAGTTCTGCTTGCGAATTGCAGTCGAAATTCAGCTGGAGAGATTGTTTTAGTTTGAATTACATTTTAGTCAAATGCTTTTCTTGTATATTGCCAATGAAAAGAATGTATTCTTGATTGTCTTTTGATAAAGTATAATTTTTATCATGGAATATTTCAACAAGTTTTAAGTGAGCAATATACTGTATAAGAGAGAATTTTGTAAAATATAATATTACATAATCATAACGAGCGCGAAAAGGAAAAAGCGATATAATATATAACACGCGTTGTCTGACTGTACTTGGAACATATCTACTAATTTTATGAAAACTTGAACGCAGTAAATCTTCAGTTTGAATCAGTGAAAATTTACTCATTCTTAATGAGGTATTGTTTCTACTGCAGCGAAACAATCAATATTCGTTATCAATTAGAGATGCTTACGAACAATTTTGTATAGGGCGCAGTGGTTTTCGCCTGAACAAAGAGAGTTCATTTGCGGCATTCTCTTATATTTTGCACATAGCAGCTGCAAAATTTTGTTTCTTATTCTTTCGAGCTTTTGTTTGTTATCTTTCAAATTTTAAATGCAACGAAAGATTATTTTGAATCTCGCTTTTAAGAAACGTGCAGCTATTGTACTAAAAAGTGGTACGTGATCAGAATAAATTGTATATCTAACATGCATAAATTGCATAAATTAAAACGAATCATCGAAAGAATTAAAGAAATTAACAGTAAATACAACGGAATAACTTATCAACAGTCAAGTATCTGGACTCTATTGGAATTTCGAGCCGCTGACTCGTGTCGATACGGAATTCCCCGTATTTACGTTATTTTGTGAAAACTAACAATCGCCTTATACACACTCGCTGCACGTATGTCTTCTTTTTTATTCTACATGCTCGCGCACAGCCTTTCTTTACTCGCTTTGCACAAACACACACACTCGCAAGAGTCTCTCCACATTTTCTCCTCTCTCTCGCTCTTCATGACGCGTCGGCTTTTCGAAGTGACTTTCTAAAGTCCGCGACAACGACGTCGACGAAAGACTCGAGAGGCTCGCTATTGCCGCTGCTCTCCCTCTCTTTTGCGAGTCAACGATTCGCGAAAATCCCTAATCTGGCGTAATCTGCATAATTCGGCTAATTGAGACTCTGCCGCGGCGCCTCTCTTTCTCTCTCTCGAGAGAGAGAAAGGCCAAAGCTTTATTCTTCGTGCAGCCGCGGAGGGACGAATCAAGCCTCCGCAGATTCGCACGCCGCCAATATTCATCTTCCTCGTAATGTATATACCGGCTCTGCAGTGACGACTCCTACTCCTTTCTTTTCTGGTCTTCGCAAATTCCTCTTTCTTTTGCGGCCTTTGAAGTTTATGTAGCTTAGGACAGAGAGATTCCAGGTCAAGCGATAGGTTCGTATTACGACGAATTAACTTCGATTATCCGGGATGAATTTCGGTTAATCAACGCGGAACACGATAAGATCGCCGAGAGGATTTTTCCTCGCTTACATTCTGTCGGTTTGAATTATCGTATCGGAAATTTCGGATTACTTTTTTTTTTACGGGATACGAGTAATTATGGGTATTGAGCTGTGAAGTTTTATTTCAATCTTGATAAGCGATTTAGTATGGGTGTGACACCGCAGTCTGGAACTACCCAATTTTTTTCCGGTCATTATATATGAGTTTTAAATGCAGTTAACTTTTTGAATATATTATAAAGTTGGTAGTATGTTGTTATTGTCAGTAATATACATGTTTATTAGGATTATCATTGATGTTTCATTAAAGATAATTTGATAAATTAGTGTCTGTTTTTTTTAAATAGGTTGTTTCCTTTTTTTAAATCTAATACTTAAACTTGATATCTTTTTTAAATTTATATTTGTAATCACCAAATTTTAAATAGTGGTGCTTAAGTGAGCAACTACACGAAAACTAGTGTATATGCAATGCATTTATAGTGCATTTCAAAACAGTGATTTGCGAGTTTCAAAAACTATCAATGGTTTTAATTGCTTAAAGTATATATTTGTTCAAAAACTGGCAAATTATAAATTTTTATCGTTAAAATAATGTACTCATGAAAATTCTAAATATGCTGCTGTAGAAGATTCTTTAACTACATAAAACTTATTTTGATCACACATTACGAAACTTATAATATCAGAGCTAGACAAAAGTTACAAGAATATACAAAAGCTAGTCTATACAATGCAAATATAGTAAGCATTTTGAATATCCCCGAATCTTACGATTTCTTATGAATATGTAAAGTCTCAAAACAGAACAAATAAGTGTTATAATAAAAAGTAAGTTTTATGTTGGTCTAGTTGTTAAAGTACAGACATAAAATACCAAATTTCTTTGCAAAAATTTTAAATATGGTGTAAAACTATACGTATATAAAAGGTTCATTTCCATATGGGTTTTTCATTTTACTTTTACAAAGGAGGATCCCAACACTGACTCCTATTGATTTTACAAATGAAAAGTACGAGACTTGTACCATTATTTAGTGTATAAAAAGACATTTAATTTAAAAAAAAAACAGTTCAGCCCCCTGTCTTGACGGGAAATATTTAAAAAAAAGACCGAAAAGATTTGTCCACGTATACTCACTAGATGCGAAAGTAGAAATAGACGAGTACAGAAGACCCGATTTCACCGGGGACCTCCTTTTAAGATCCAAAGAGGAAGAATTTTGTATTTAATATTTATTATCAACGATATTAATCATTGTATTTAATTTGCACACTAATGTACATCAAATGTTTGCATGCACTCATCATTTCTATTTGTCAAAGAAACCAATACTCAATAATATTAGAGTAGATTTGTTGACTTTGTTGATTTTAGCTTACATAAAAGCTGATAATATTATGTAAATAGACGTGCATAAATAACTCAATATACTAGATGTAATATCTTATACACATAATATTATTACAAAGTCGTATTACTTATAACTCAAAACTTTGGTTACACTTTATCTATAAGCTATATGTAACCAAAGCTTTTCTTTTCAAGTTTACAAGCTGCTTAACCTGAAAACTTACACACATAATAGAGTCGTATCGAATTGATAGCTACGAAAATACTCAAGCGCAACATAAACTATCAATAATTATTCTGCGACACATCCTCCGGGCAATTTCCTTGAAAAGAAAACAAGAAGACATTCCAGCACGATATATCGCGAAAGGATTCTTCCTTGAAAAAATGAACAAGTGGAATTCGAAGTGCCTCGAGATATCTCAGCGAGCGTTTATAACATCCGGTGAATTCCTTCAACCGCCACAAAGAGAGAGAGAGAGAGAGGGAGGGAGCATCGTCATCTTCAAAGTCCAATATAGGCACGCGGGAGTCTGTATATACACCAGCCACGCTCACATGCTCAGCAACGTCGCGCGCGGCACACACACAACCAGAGGTGGGGCGCACAGACGGCGGAAATATCGATCGAAAATGGACCAATAGCCTGGCATTAAAAAAAAAATGTGCAGTTACAAAGCTTCCGCGTATATAATACAGCACTCACCTTAAAACTTCCCCTCGCCATGAAGGTAGTCTCTGCTGCAGGTCTTATCCGCCACTCTCGGCACTGACAAATCCTCCGAAAAGATCGAAAAAACAGTCCCTCTGTGTATGTCTCTCCACGCCGCGACGTACACAAACAACATCCGTCAAAGAGCGAACTCGCGCGCGCACCGTCCCGTACACCTATGTATATGTATATGTGTACATCTCGAGTGACCGTTGTATATACACACTGAGCCTGTACGTCTCTACGTCTATAGATATGTATATAAAGCTACTGCGAGGAGACTGCAGGTGCAGGAGAAGGATAAAAAATGATAGCCACGCACACGCACACTCGAACACACGTACGTATACACTTGTGAAGCGCGCGTATATAGTCAGTCGGTCGGCGCGCGTCCTTGTGAAGTATCTGGTATAGGATATGGTATATACGCGGAGAGCAGCAGCGCGCACACACAGCAGCAGTCGACGAGAGGCGTGACGTGCGTGCAGTTACTGTTGCGCCCGTGCAGGCGCGACGCGAGAATCTTACTGTTTCTGTCCTCGTTTGTCTGCCTCCTCATCCGACTTTGTCTCTCGCTCTTCTCCTCCAGCTGTGTGCGTGTGTGTGGGATGCATGCGCCGCGCGCAGCCTCTATATGCCCTCTATGGAGTCGCCCTTCTCCGCGGTCCGCGGGGGTCGTCCCCTTGTGTATCTACGAGTGAGTGTGTGTGTGTGAGAGAGATGGGTATATACTGCGGCGCACGTATAGTAAGGTTGAGCGCGAGTCTACAATACTGAGAATTTCGATGCAAACGGTCTCTCCGATTGGGTTCTCGGTGAAGATTGTTGAATGATTTACGGGTGAAATACCTAGTTGATACCTAGATGAGATTGATTGGCTGTTTTAGAACTGCGAATTTATGCAGAGAAATTTTACAAAAGGAAACATGGGGAAAGACCGATAGATCGTGTGGTTATTTAAACGAAGAGAAGATGAATCTTTTGAATGAAAATAAACATTAAAAATAGAAAAGGACATCGACACTGCCACCTCCCTCCTATTATAAAAGTTCATGTTGATCCTATCGATTTTAACGATATAAACGTATGGATTAGATGTAATTGGACAGCTCTTATTACACATTCCAGAATAGGATTATATAAGTTCATACATTCAATTAGAGCCCCAAAAAATGAAAAATAAATTGTTAAATCATTTTATTACAAAAATCGACTTACTAATGATCATAAATCATTTTAGAGTGGTTTCGAACCGAAGAATACTGCAAGACTGCTGCACTGATGTTCAATACAGTTAATTTGCAACTTTTCCTTTAAAAGAATCTTTGTTTTAATTTAATGTTATGTTTATATACACTGAGTAATTAGGTCCGTTAGGGTCCATTTTTACAAATTCTAGTAAGTATATCATAAATCAATTCTCATGGCATGTAGTAGTTTCGTATTCAAGGTAATTTGTCTATTATATTTATTATGGTCACTTTTACAAGCATTTCTTTGTTTAAATAAAAGACCAATAGTTGATATATTGGCATAAAGTATCATCTCGAATATTAAAGATTATATATATATAGGTAACTCTTAATTTTAAAATTTTATAAACGATAATACAAGTAATACAATAACAGCCAAAAAGTTTACTGACAAAAATATCAACAATGTATTTTATACGGTTGTGTAACTGTTGAAAAAATTACAAAATCTTACAAATATTAGAGATAAAGATAAAACAACAATTTAAGTATGCTTGGACAGCAAAATGACTCGCGATGAAAGATTTTTTAATATAGAACCCTGTGCGATAGAGATAAAATTTACGATAATATACTTTTAGCAAATGCAGAGCTGAAATCAATACACTGAAATTGCCTGAAAACCAGTAGGTGTATACACTATGTTTTTCTACACCGGATGTTGAAAATAAATCGAATGCAGCAAATGAATGAGTGACGTGCGACCGGCGCGACTAATACAGAATCGGCTTTACGTGCGCGAATATAAAGAGAAATGAGTGTATTGGGGTGATAGTATGCACGTACAGGGGTGAACTTGCTATGGGCGAGTGTGAGTACACGAGGGGCTTCGGTGAAATCCGCTACTTTCCGACTCTGCTCGACATTCCGCCAACAAACGAGAAAAGTATAAGAGAAAGAGAGAAGCTGATGAGATAGAAAGGGAGAGAGAGGGAGACAGAGAGGAAGATCGCAAAAGGGAGAAGGAAAAGGATACGCGTAAAGTCACTTTTTCACTTGCGAGATTTGCCTTTGAGGTTTTCTGGATGAATGTGAGTCGGAATTCAAATGTTTCACTTTGAGGATTCGGAAAATTTTAAATCGCAGGGATTTTTTTTTCGCTACTAAGAAAAATTACCGTAAACTTTAATCTTGTAAAGCTTGATGCATACCTACGTATATATACCTGGCAAATAATTGCTAATTTTTCTCAAAATTGAATAAAATGCTTTCACTATTATAGTCTGAAAATAAAAATTTGCCACTTTATTCAATATTTTTATGAATGAAGTGATTCCTTGTTTCATGTCAAGATAAAAACTTTAGAAAGATTGATCCTCTTAAAACGAAAGAGGTCTAAATGATTAAGAAAGGTTTTTTGATCAGATGTTAATTAAAATCATTTCTGTATAGTCGATGTGAATGATAATGATGATAATTAAACAAGGCACTTAAAACGAAATGTATATAAGTCTTAACTTGCTATAGGAAGAGCTTATATATATTGGTATACACATATGTGCCTATAACAATATATATATACACTTAAATTTTGAAGGTATAAAAATTTTAATTATTAGAGAAGAAAGTAAGTAATAAGAATCTATGAGTAAATGCTGTTTATGGAAAACTATAGAACTCTTCCATGTTGCGGCAAACGTCTGGCAGATAAGGAATAAGTCCATACTATGTACATACATATCAGTTCAAATAAGACAAATAAAAGTATTAACGCATTCTAACAACTAAAGATAAAAAAAAGTTTTTCGAAAAAAGAAACCAAATAGGTGATCAACTGTGAACATTTATGAAACTGCAATATCTCAAATAATATTATTGTCATCAAATATTATTGTTACTTTGGATAAATAGGTCACTACATACTCAAGAATCGAAATTGCATTTGGAACAAAAAAAGGAACTGTACTATAAAAAGTAAATCCGTTGAATATCGCGGAATTGTTTCAAATTCCTGACATTTTAAAGAAAAGGTTCTTATAAATTTGAGGGCTTCATGCAAGAGCTAATTTACAGATTTCATATAGGTACCGATTTATTATTATTTTTTTAAATCATGGATTAGAATAAAAAATCTGATGTTTATTAAAAAGAATATATTGTTGTGACAGTAACGTGAACTTTTTCAAAATTTGAATTTGATGTATTCTAAAAAAGTTTAGTTAAATACAGGGTAAAATTAATTTGTAACTATAACTTAAACATTAAATTCACTTAGCACTCTAGAAAAGCTGTTTAAAAGCCGTTGAAAAATAACGTATACGTCTATTAAACATCGGTATATGTATAGAAAATCAGAAGCTACAAAGCAAAGTAAAAAAGAATGATGTACTCAGAAAACTATTCAGTACCCTGTGCAAAATATTTTGTGTAGCATGTAGCTTATATTATAAAAAAATCACAATTTTGAATTCGTAGAACTGTTTCCAGATTCTTCAATACCAACTCAATTGGTAAGACAACGACGGATGTATTACTCGGTCGATGTTGCAATCCTCGTTTGCTATAAATAACCGACATACGGTCAAACATGGTACTTTATCGATGCTTTGCACTGGACCGCGGCGCAGAACTGCATCAATCCTTGTAAAATTTTTCTGTTTTTTACTGCACAGTGCACCATTTAATTTTTTTTAAAAATAATTATACGTATGTTTATGAATATGAAATATACGTTTATTAATAAAATAAGTAAATTGAGTGTTTTGGAATCATACAAAAATCCTATATCTGGTTCATTCATATACATCGATTGAATTTTAATCGGATTTAAAGGGAACCTCAATTCTATTAAAATTCAATATAGAGAAATGAATGCGTATAATATTCAATTATGTAATGAATTAAATAAGGTAATAATTAAAGACAACCAATTTTAAATAAAAAACACGTAATTAGAACAATTACGGAATAATATTATGTTTACTACTATAATATGAATGTATATAAACACTGTAAAAAAAAAAACGGGTAACTTTACCAGTGAAACGGTAAATTTCTCATAGACTCAGTGATCTAAAGTTACAGTATCATGTAATATTTCTCCGCTGAGCGTATAGGTCCCAATTATTACCATCGATGAGCGCAGGACTTTTATCCGTTTTTTTTACAGTGTTGGTTAAATAATATTACTAGCGCCAAAGATTTAAATTTAGTAAATGGTTCAAAAAATACTTACTTTCTTCATACCAGTACTAGTGAATGATCACAGGATAGCATGGCTAACTGAAAGTTCGCGCAATTGAATTAACCCGCGCATTTCAGTCTGCTATAAAAGTCGACGCGCAGAGAGTCAGTTTCTGGAACACATAAAAGCTGAAACTTGATACTGAAATGCGCGGGAGCGCGGGGCAATTTTATGCTCCGAATATAGGCGCAGGTTGCTGTTGAACACCGAATTCTAGCATATTGGAGCGACATGAAAATAGTCACCGAATGCAAGTGCAACTATGGAAATCGTATGTTGCGGGTGGGGGTCTGGGGGAAGAAATTTATTTCAACATGGCTGTCGGTTGGCACTCCCCTAGATTTTTATAAATATATGTCGACTGCCAGTCTGCCACACAAATGCATTCATAATAACATTATCCTATATAGGCTATATATAGGTGTAAGCCAGCAGCACGAATCTGGAGGAATTTGTCGCAGCGGCAACTTCAAGTGCTGAATCCGCGCTGCTATCAACGTGTACTGCAGGCAAGCGCTTGTATAGGTAACCGAGCATTGAGCAAGCGTCAGGCATGTCATGTGGCAACATCGCCGTACACGCCGCTCTCTGTTGCAGTGAGTAGTCCAATTTATATATGATGTAGGTAGGTGTCTCGTTGTGCACGATAGGTGTGTAAAATTGAGACGTGAGTCCGTTTGTGCGCGCTGCTCCAAAAGCATAAAGAAAGAGGAGTCGTCAGTCGACTGTCGAAGGAAGCAGAAAACGAAAAGAGAGATAAATAGAAACGTATATAATATTATACGCTGTTCGCTGGTGAGTGCTGAATCGCGCGCGCGCACTCACACACACACACGCGCACGGAAACGATACTCGGTAGGTGCGAGTACAGAGTGCTGGAAAAGCGGCAGTGCGGTGGCTCTCTCGTTTTCCATAGGTGCCCCAATCCTCCACGGCAGCGGCGTACCGTCACCCTGGCCCGATCTAGAAGCGCGAAAATGGAAGAAGTTGTGCCGTGGTGCAAAGTTAGCTCGTTGCGAGTCGTGTGAGAATAAAAGTCAGGAAGCATCGAGCACAGTAAAGCGCCGTACGTCGAAACGGCCGCCGTCACCAATGCTCAGGATGGACAACAACAGGAACTCCGGCTGCTGGTGGTGCGTCAAAGCCGTCAAGTGGATACCCGTACTTTTCATCCTCTCGATCGTCCTCTGGTCATACTACGCCTACGTAGTTCCTTTATGTTATTGTGAGTTTTTCTCGTTACATGTGTCCTTCTACCTTTTTTTCTTGTATTTTACAGTTGACCAAGTTTTTTGCTTTGGATAGATAGAATGTATTTATGTTTGCATAATACCGTTTTATTACTTTGGATATGTAAGCTCATTTTAATAAGGAATGCAATTGATTAGTTTATTTTATTGAATGAAAATAAATTTAACTGTTATGCGAATAAATAGCATTATTATGAAAATATTTAGGCACTTAATTAACAAATTAGTATTTGTTTTATCACCAAACAAAATACTTAAGAATCAATGTGTACGTTATTTATTTATTATTTCTTTTATGCACTGCAAGGTGGTATTATAAATATTCTAATTTCATTTTCATTTATTTTTAGTTTACATTTAAAAATTAAATTAATTGTTTAATTATATATTAATTTATTTGTAATTTGTAAATAAATATATCAAATATCGCCAAAAATAAATTAATGAATAATAAGTTTTATTGGTCATCAATAATTCATTTAAATTGGAAAAATTTGTAATTAGATAAAATGTATTCAACACATTATTCTATTAAATGTGAATCGTTAGCTTTTTCATGTTAATGAAAAACTGTAACTGTTATTAAAAGTAACATAAATAAACAAAAAGTATCTATTTTTAGTATTGAGGGTACTGCTGAACTTATCTTTGCTTTTTCTGTGAAAATGGAGATGAAACTTTTATCAAACACTTTAGATGTTTTAAGAAGCAAGATGATGGACAAGAAACTGTTATTAGAGCCTTAGATTTAAAGATTAACAAATCAATTAACGTAACCTCGGAATAAGTGTTCCAGAAGATGAGGGGGAAGGACTTTTTTAATGTTTTTCACTTTGCTTTTATTTAACAATTTATCTCCTACTGATATCACTTGTCAAAACAAAATTTTGAACTTTCGTTGTTTAAATGCTTTTAAGATGATAACAAATTTTCAGACAATTGTAAAAATCATTTTTTATTTAATGAATATGAAATTATAAGCAGAAAAGATAATTTGAGCAAAATATTTTTAGATTTTTGGAAGTGAATGTCCAACAAAAGATCGTCCTCTAAATAAAATAATTTACCCAAAATATTTTGATATTAAATTATTTTTTTTTTCCTGATTTAAATATACAATGAATAAAAATATTAGAAATTCGTTTAAAGTTATTTTTAAAGTAGAAGTATTAAAGTAGCACTAAAAATAGTAAATAATAAAATATTTATTTGATTATATTTCAGACACAATAGAGAGCAATATTCAAAAAGGTATGCTTTACAAAATTTTAAAATAAATTTAAATAAACATTGATTCTTTTAATTAAAAAAATTTTCTCTTCAACAGTTTTATATTTACTTTTCTTCCACGTCTTATTTTTACTATTCCTATGGTCTTACTGGCAGACTATAGCAACAGATTTAGTGAAAGTTCCAGATAAGGTAAACAAAACTTTTTATCTTGCAGCTTAAGCTGATTTTATTAAGTATTCATTTTGTTGATGTACTGTTTCTGAGTCCTATTTCCTCAATTTAACATCAAATAAAAATAAATGCACCTGGAATGTGTTTTAGATATAAATCTATTTAATTTGATGAATGAAACAGTCTAAACATCAGATTGAAACCTAGTACAGTTGGTTTTTTATAGCTTATATTTCTGTCGGCTTTAAAATTTACCACTCCTGACTTTGTGGTTTGCTCAACTCACATGTTTGTGATTCTTTCAGTTCAAACTTCCTGCTGCTGAAATGGAAAAATTATTACAAGCAGAGACTGAATATGCTCACAGGCAAGTCCTAGAAAGATTTGCACAAGATTTACCTATTACTAATCGAACAATTAAAGGAGGTGAGAACTTTTAAATTTTTTAAGAAAATAATTTAAATTATCTATATCAGCTAGAAATCAAAATGTTCAGGTTTCGAAAAAATTAAAAGAAATTGTAAAAATTTTTAAATATACTATTTGTAGAATTAACTTAGGTAACATAAAATTAGAATCAAAATATCTATAAAATATCTTTTAAATAAATAGAATTAATGAGTACCTTTTTTTTCAGAAATACGTTTTTGCGAACAATGTCAAGTAATAAAGCCAGATAGGGCGCATCACTGCAGCGTTTGTGGTACATGTGTCCTGAAAATGGATCATCACTGTCCCTGGGTGAATAATTGTGTAGGCTTCCACAATTACAAGTTCTTCATGTTATTTTTGGCTTATGCCCTTCTCTACTGTATTTTTATTGTTGCAACATCATTGCAATATTTTATAATGTTTTGGAGGGTAAGTGTTGTTAATGATTGTGGAATATGTCGAATTCACTCTCCCTTCCACTTTAATGTACATTAAACGTAAGTTTAGAAAATTTTTTATGTGCATCCAAGAATGTGTGTTACAGGGTGAACTAGAAGGAATGGGTAAATTTCACCTACTCTTCTTGTTTTTTGTCGCACTCATGTTCGCCATCAGTCTTAACTCACTCTTCTTCTACCATTGCTACCTCATTTTGCACAACAGATCAACATTAGGTAAATAACTTAGATATATAAGCACTAAAAATAGTTTACTTAGTTTACACAGTGAAATTTTCTATTTAAAATAATTTATTTTACTTACTTTTTATATTTATAAATTCTATTTTAATTAAATTGCTTGATAAATGTTAGGATAAGTGCATTTATAAATAACCAAGCACTATTCAATGACTAAATTTGAAGGTATAAAAAACCTAAATATTTAAGTTAGTCATGATGTGTAATGGATATTATTGATTTTGTAGATGGTTTTCACTTTAAAATTACTTTTAATTAGAATTAAATATTAATGCACTGATTACTACATTATATTTTCTGAAAAATATTTCAAAATTTCACCATTTATTTTACTACAAAGTAACGTCATTAAAAAATTTTATTATATGCTTCCAATATTCTATATTGATAGTAAATAAAATTCATTTCACAATTTTAAATTTACATTTTATACAGAATTATAACTTTGAATCTCAATATCTTTGCAAAACGATTCGTCAAATAAAAGATACGTTTCTCCTATACTTTTTCTGACCTTTACTTTGAAGTTACAATAGAATTAAAATGTTTCTAACACTTATGAATATTGCAGAGGCTTTTCGAGCTCCTATGTTCCGTACTGGAAAGGACAAGGATGGCTTCAGTCTTGGGAAATACAATAACTTCCAAGAAGTCTTTGGCGACAATTCCCGGCTGTGGTTCGTGCCCGTTTTCACTGGGTAAAACATCATTATTTAACTCAATTTTATTCGTTGCGTAAATCAATCATGCTATTCAGCGGTTAAGAGAGGATCCTAATTTCAAATGAAAAGGATTAAACTTAAAATGTTAATATTTTTATTTATTGTAAACCCATTCAGATTAAAGTGGAAATAGTAGACTAAATTATTATTCTATATTTTCGGTATATTTTAAAACTGTTACTTTCTAAGTGGATATATCAATTATATTTCCTACTTTTTGACATCGAGAAAATCTTTACTTCAAATGCTGATTGAATCTGAAATCCTGAGAAATTAGAATCCTCTTTATTAACAAAAGAAGCAACAACGCCTTGCGATTCAATAAAATTCAGATTACGATAGCCATGTTAACGCTTTTTATTCTTAATCAATCAGCAGGGTTCGTTGCTTTTATACGTCAAAATTTTCTTTTATTTTATAACGCGAGCTTAAATACATGAGGGGCGTCAGTTAAAGTGGGTCAGTAGTACAATCCGCTCTGCGCCGCATGACGCCTGTTCGTCTTCATAATACACATTCGTATATACGTTTACCGATAGTAATGGGAAAATCTCAATTGACATATAATAATAGTACATTGTCGACTCTGAGCCAACTGCACAATACCAATACATAGGTAACGGGCAACGTCGCGCTCACTTACAGCCGGACTCGATTTCCATACATATATTTAGCATTTACGCATTTTTTTGTTATGTACACGAATTATCGTGAGATTTTTTATATGCACTATAAGCTGCTTGAAGAGTTATTCAGAAGTAGATACTTTTTTTGCATAATACATTGTGTTGCACATTTATATAGTTCATGTTTTTTTTTACTTTCATTTCTCATTGTTGTTATGCATATTTATATAAGGTAATTGTACACGAGCGTATTTTTTCATATTTTAACAGTGTGTTGCATTTATGATTTCTCTTTTATAAAGTTAGATTTCATTGTTTTAAGGAAATTGAACTAGAAAAAAAGATAAATTATATTTATTGATAATCATTTTTCTTTTCCTATATATGAAATCTATTTATTCGATTAGCACTTTATCTATTAATGTAGTACCATCAAATTTTACTACTACAGCTAAAAAGTCTTAAATAAGGTTTGACATATAGTTATGCTTGCTAGCACTTGAAAATCAGATGTAGAATTCTTCTCTAGGCAATAAAATAATTTTTTTTTGGTCATACGTAAACAAAAAGCAAAATAATGATGAAAAGATAAAAAAAAAGAAAGAAGGAAAGAAAAAATCGTTTTAAAAACCGGGGGGTTGCAACCGGTGTGTTCTAGTCTCGGAAACGGAGTGGTCTATCCGGTACGCTCCCAGCACCAAGGGGTTTCCAATACGTACAACTCGATGGGCAGTACCCAGAACAGGTCAGCATCTATTTTCTGAGCTTGCAGCTCATAACATCGACATTAAAGTAAAAAAAAATGCTTTTCAAATTTCTGTCGCTATTTTTTGTGTAACAAATTCTTTTGGAAAATAATTACTGTGGAACTCCCAGTCAGGGATGAGTTGATTGGAATCTTAAATTTAAACTTTTATTTGTTTCTCAATTCTCGTTGAATCCGATCCTCTGAGTCGCGATAAATTATTACTTGCAAATACATTCAAAAACAAAAATATGTGCAAATAATTGGGTACGATGTATTTATTACTTCATTTTTCTTATAGTAATATGTTCAATACTAAATTGTAGATTTCTGTGCTTTCATAAGCATTACCTAAATTCTCGTTTTGTAATTCTAATTAAAGGTTTAATCTTATTCCTAAAAAGGACAAATCACAAATAAAAGTTTATGCCTTTCTTCGTTTATGAAAAGCAAAAAATATTCTCATCTCTGCTACCAGTGTGTACATTAAGCTTATTGTGTGTAATTAACAGATGAAAGATGTCGAGTTCCAGAGTGAGGACGTTGAGTAAAAGAAGTCACTGTTGCATGTGCATGTTCACTGGTACTCAACGTTTGACTTGGTACATCCTAATTTTTTTAGCATGTATATGTAATAACCATAGAAGCATGGAATTGTCACTTTATATGGATTTGTCTCTGTGCATGGAAAAAACTAATCGTCTGCTTTGCTTTTCTAAGCTTTATTTTACCAATGCTATTTTTATATTCAAACTTGTATAAAATTTATTAAACTAGCCTATTTGTAGTTGCTGTTTACTTTTATTAATAGATCAGTGAATTTTTATTTTCTTTAGTTATATTAAAAAATATACTGTAAATATATAAACATAAAACCAATCATAAACATAAAGAAAAGTTGCTGTATATTCTAAACGTGCCCTAAGTGTATTATTGTACAATGTGAAATAGATATGTAGCTAAAAAGAGAAAAACTTGAGTATAAGTCATGTAATTTTTAAACTAGGCTCATGTGCTTTCATGTCATTAGGTAAACGATATTTTTGCACACACGAATTAGAGAATCATGCGACTGCATGGACCTGATACTTGTACTTCAGACTCTCATGGCATTGAAATTATTACGTGTATCTTGTTTATGCCCCTACGACTAATTCACATACATCTAACGCGATCGTTACCAACCTCAAAGGTATTGTGCATCTGGTTCCTAGATAACTTTGTGTGTTTACATGTGTTTATTGTCTCAAGTGGCGTAACTGTACAGATTACAACCTTGAACTTTTGTTAATTGTATATTTATTGACTATGAATTCCCCTATTTTCGACTCGACATCATCTGTAAATATGTGTCTTCATCTAGTTAACTATGTTTGATCCTTTGTATGCATTTAGCGAATGCGCTTAATGTAGGTACATCATATTCAGACTGATGTGAAAGTACAAATTTTTTTTTAATATCAACGTGGAATTAATTCATTTCTTTTTTTTTAATTACTAAACTAACAATAATATTACATGTATATTTCTTATAAATCTTGAAGTGTTAATATAGTTAGAAAACTAATATATATTAAGCAATTTTACGGTTTGTAATTGGAATTCGAGTCATGAAAAATTATAGTTTTAATGCTTTTTGAGTTTACTTTGGTAAAGAAATAAATCGACGATTTTGTCGTATGTACAGAATTCTTGTATTTTCATTTCATCATATTATGTAGATGTGTTGAATATTTTCTGGTTCTTAATTTGATTTCTATTCTAATGTTTAAATAGTATGTGTTATTAAAATTAATTGTAATTAATAAAGGAAATCTTTTTTTTTTTTAGAAAGATACTGCTTATCATGTAAAATTATGCTTTCACAATAGTTTTTAAAGACCTGGTAAAAGCTTTGATTGTATTTTAAATATTAACGTTTTGGAGGATAGAAATATAATAGTTGAAAGTTTATGAAAAGTCAAAAGAATTTAAAAAAAAGTTATTAACTCCATATTTCTTGAAAAAAAGGACAAGATTTAAAAAAAGTGAAGACGAGAATGCGGAATCAAGTACAGTTACGCTGCTTGGAGCTCGCAACGAATTCGCAGATTAGAGAGCGTCTATGATAGAATTTCAAATTACGGCCGAATTCTGGTTTAAAAAGGCAATGATTTCGATGGTTTGGATTTAAGTACAAATGAAACAAAAGTAAAAATCGTGAATAAAAAGATAACCTTTAGCTGAGAGTAACATTAGTATCCATAATGTTTATGTACAATATGTACAAAGGTGCGGTATGCATGCTGATGACGCGACAAATAGATAACTGTCGTCTCTGACTCATCAGCACCGCACTGGCAACTATATTAAAAAAATTGTCATATAAAAAAATCAAAAGTGTCGCTTTGTCATCGGCCATGAGTTCAACAAGATTACAGACTCGAGTAACAATATTTTCTATCTGAATGATATCATCGTTTATCCAAAACTATTATTATCAAATTATAGATTATCAATTTTATACGAGCTTGTATTTTAAAGCCAGTCACCTAAAATCATTGCGCACTGAGAAAAGTAAACCGATAGATTCGATGTTTCGAAGTATGGCGATTATCTGAAACACGCGTTCTTTGTTTACTCTTCTCAGCCTCACCCAGTGAATTCCGCAATCGACATTCTATCGTAGACATATTAGAAGATAATCGTAGCTGCAGCTAAACAGCCAGCCAATGTAGTCTTATGCGAAGCGAGCGACGTGCATATTAAATCTCGCGTGTATTGTAAATAAATGAAAAAAAAGGCACACATACACACGCTCACATAGAGAATGAATCGGGTGTTAGCCATACGTTGTTTGACGCTGGGTTTGCAGCTTTGGAGACGGCGTAACGTTCCCCGAGAGGCAGTGCGACGAGGACCGTCACACGCTGCTGGGCGTGGAGACGCAGCGTTGGGCTGGTGGCGACGAGACAGAGCTCGACTCGCCCTCTCTAATGTCCAGCTCCCGTGCAGGTATTTGGTAGTGCGCGTGCCGTCGACCACAGACGTCCGCGTACTCCCGAGACCCTCCCCTCCCCACACACTTTTATATATATATTATATTATATATATATATTTCGCTACCTTCTGCATCTGCACCATCGACTGCCTCAGACACAACATCATCACCAGAGAGAGAGAGAGAGAGAGAGACATAGAGAGTGAAAGTATGACGAGAGTGAAAGAAAGAAGCTCCGTTTGGAGCTTTTCGTTCAGACTTTTTTTACCTTTTTTATTATTCTAGTGTATAGAAGTTTATTCTAGGTATATCGACAAAGTGCCAACCTCTTGTGCAATGTACAATGCTATATAGATACCTAATTGTCTGTCTTCGGGTAGAAAGACAAGATACGAGGGAGATTTTTGTTGGTTTTTGGGGCAGATACAATGTGACAGTTTTACAGATGTGATCGTGGTACATGTGCAGTGCGATAAACTAGGATTGTTTTGCAATCACTCATTGCGGGCAGAATGTATATTATATGCGTTACCGCCAAGTCACGGATTTGGATAAAATACTTCTTTTGCATCAAATTACGAATTAATTCTTGTATATATTTCGATTGAATAATGAATTTTCCAATTTGATATCTAACCACTTTTCCCGATTATAAGATGCATTTATCAATATTATTCAATTGATTGGTCATTGAAAAAAAAAACCGTACTAAGCTTGTTGAGTAAATTAATTATTTATTTGATCTCCCGCTTGCATTATTTGACAAAAAATTCTTTTAATATTATCCAGAATCCGTGACAATTGGGTGATGTATATTTTATTCATTAACTTTCATGAGTCATAATTCCTAGTTTTACTGTATCGTGTTTAGGAAATATAAACGAATAAGTCCTTACTATAATAATGAATAAACTCGAGTCGTGGTCCAAAGCGGGATGATCGGATATACGTGTTCCCCAAATAATCTAAAAGTTCGTTAATTCTATAGAAACGCATTTGTACACAATAAAGATGAAGATGACACGCTTTTGAAGTCTTTTGTGATTGTACTCGTCAATTAGATTTAGTAGGTTTACAGTTCGGTTTAATAAAAATTTATAAAAGTCGTGTAGCCGAGAACTCCGACAAGTCCTCCTAATAACTTGTATAAATATTTGTAGTAGCTTCCATTTCATTTTCGATTCGATTTCAAGATGGTTTTCGCAGCAAATATTACAGTTACATAAAATTTTACTCTGTAATTAGTATATGAAAATGATGTACATACAAATAATGTATTATTAAGGATTCATTAACGTAAGAATGAAAATGTAGGAAGTAGATATACATCAAATAGTGGCTGAATTTCCACAAAATAGTTACACCCGATATTTTTGCGCAGGACTAAATAAGTATTATATAAAATTCAATCCTGACAGAATGTGATTTGCGTTTTATCTAGTCCTCACGCATATTATATGATTTCGTGGCTTCCAGACGTCGGGCTGAGCCAAGCAATCGTGAAAAATCCTTCGATTAGTGAGAGAGACTTTTTATTAAGACTCAAATCATTCTCTAGTTAAGTTTTTCTTTTAACGTTTCGTGTACAGCATAGTCTAAAAATAGTGACAGTTGTTTTATCTACTTCAAGTTAATTGTGTTATTTTTTTGGCAAGTGAGATATTACGATAAAAAATGAAAGTCAAAAACTAAGATTCGTTTGTTTTTCTAGAAATTTCATATTTAGTTTTTTTATGGCAACATAAACACAACCATTTTGCATTTCTTAAAGTTCTATGTATTCATATGAATTCTTTTTCTTTTTATTAAGGAAATCGCGAAGTTAAAAGGATTTATTAGAATTCTTTATCCGTATAATTAGTTCAATAAATAAGTTAGAAGTTATAATGGTAAATTACATTTTTGTGTATTACATGTTTTGGCCTTTTTTAATTCTACAAGGAAACAAAATTCTTTTTTTCGGTAAAACTTTATTCTTTTCCAAGATTATTTCAATGACGCATTCGAAAATATTTGCTCGCCATGAAAATATCCCAAAATATAATGTAAAAAAACTTAATATGAAGTAAATTGTGATGTTACATCTAAACGTAAATAACATTCCCGAAACATTCCGTTGATTATTATAACCATATAACTAAAAAAGTAAGATAACAAGTAATGTTTGTGCAATTGTTAACTTTACAAATGTCAAAGTTATATCTCGAGCATACATACATTGTACATGTATGTAGAGAAAAGGAAAGTTAGATTTCGACACGTGCAAAAATTCTCCGAGCCAAGAGAAAGAATGTGGAGAAAGAAATATCGAAATAAGCAGCAATGTTAAGATGTAGATTTTCTAATGTTGCAGTGATTAGAAACGATAATAATGGATGTTTCCTGTTTTTGTAAAAACATTTGAAATTGACAATAAACGAAAAAACAAATAGAATCGAGGAGTTGAAACAATCACGTAGAGTGAAATTCGAATTTTTGTACACATATCTTAAGATTATGAAAAATGGCATTGACAACTGTATATGTTTTATCTAGTGATTACAAATTATTTTTTTTTTCTGAATTTACAATAAATGTTGAAATAAAAAAATTGAAGATTTTGTTGAATTTAATCAACAACTGTAACATTTGAAAAAGAGTTGGAAATTTTAGAATTATTATTAACGCTTGTTAACTCTTTTGAATTTACACAACAGTAATTGGGGAAAGCATGCTTTACTAATAAATGTTACTAATAAGAGTAGGGATTGGTGAGGTCAACGTTTATGAGGATATCATTTATTTTATAAGAATCAAAATTTTCAAGGTTTTCTTTTAAATATTCTATTGATTCTGTTAATGTATGAATAAAATGAGTCTGTAGGCATAATAAAAAAGAAATAAACAATATATTTTAGTTAAAAAAATGTAACATTGCGACTTTTGGAGACTTTAACGTTCAATATCCGCGTTTTTATTATTATTTATTAAATTGCAGAGAGAATTTTATTGATGCGTTTGTTAAAGAAAATACTGAAAAGTATCTAAATTTATATAGAATACCATTGATACCAAATCTAATACCGTTATTGTCAATTTATAAAGAAAATGTGATAGACTTATAAACAATAATTTTGTTGCACTATTACTAATAATTACTAAACTATTTCTTAATTCATTTTTAAACTAATTATTTTAAGAAATTTATTTAAGCGTAATTAAATTAAACAGTAGGTTATGATTGGTTTCCTTAACCCTTCTGCGTCAACTGACGATATATGTATGTATATATCGTTGCAACGAAGTGTTTTTGTCATTCCATTTTTTATTACCTATGAATTATGATCGAAACCATTGGATCAAGATCATCGACTACAAAAAGAAATGCTAAAAATTGCGGTACGAGGTAATTTTTGAGTGAGAAATTAGATTTTTTAAATAATAAGTAGCTTAGAATCGATTCTTTTTTGCGTGCGTTTAAAAAAATGATATGGCGTAATGGGGTTAAGGTAGCCACGAGCATCAATATCTATTTAATTTTCTTTATTTTATGTATACCGCTTCACACGTTGTACAGTCAATTATTTTTCAAATAGTCACCATGAGTAAAAGTTATGACTTCGGTATTTTATATTTCCATTTAATTGCATGAAACACTTAATTACTCAAAAGCCATATCACTAAACACATCGAGCGAAATTCTCACCGATCCCACATTAACATAAACAAATTGTTTTAATTTATGTAAGTGTACTTACCTAAATATAGAATAAGTGTGAACAGATTTTAGAAAAATTGTATGATCTGTAGGTCGCCATTAGACGACATGACTTTGGTACAGGGAGCTACGATATTGGCTCTTGGCACGGGGTAATATTTGTTTCACATTACTTTATGACTAACCCAAAACTTTCTATAATAATCGTGTGTATTTTCTTCAAATCTTTAGTCAGATATGCAATATTGTTTGCTTTTATGTGAGCTACTTAACAAATCGGTCAAAATATTTTTACTCGCATCTTACGCGATTGGTAGTCGTAAACATGTTGCTAGATTGCTATTTTATATTCTTGCACATTTTGAAGTAAATTAGAAATATTTAAATATATGATTCACGATAAGATAATCATTATTTTTAATTATTTATAGTGTAATTTTCATAGAGTGAAATTTAGTAAGATTTTTAGAAGTATTTAACTTATAAACTCTGCCATTCAAATGCACGTTTTCTTTTTTCATCTATTTAGTGAGTATCAGGTTAAAAGTTATACATATAAGCTTGAGAATGTAAGCATTTTTAAAGCGATTATAATATCAATCAGGTTATTATCTACTTATTAAAACTATGTAATTAATTATATATATATATATATATATATGTATATATATATATTACCTGCAATGTGACATATTTAAATAGTGAAATTTCTTTTGTATGAGATTAAAACATAGTATTGCATAGTAACATTTAGTTCCAATAAAGTGGAGCATATATCATTAAATTTAAAATCTGCTTAAAGTAGTATTTTGCAACATTTTTAAATGCTCAGCATAACTCATGTGTTACATAAATAATGACAATATAAGTTAGGAATGGCGTACTTAGTTCTTATACTTTTTGCTTTAATTTTTAAAAATATTATTTTCAACTTTAAGCATTTTAATGCTACGTTCAAATATATATTAAATATATAAATGATAATCAATTTAAAAAGAAATGCGTACTAATAGCATTTTATGTTCATCAAAAGGGTATTTTTTATATAAATTAACTCAACTACTTAAGGGAGCATCGACTGTTGTGATATCCTGTGTACACAATCTCAGTTAAGGATAAATTCATCTACTTTGACAATATAAACTTGAATGATAAGAAGTATTTTGTTAAGCAAAACGTAATCCTAACTAGAACGAAATAGTCTATTGATAGAAACGAACCAACAAATTTTGCTAATAAATTATTTGTATTTTTATTCCCGACGTTTCGGAAGCGTCTTACAAGCTATGCTTCCCTTTTCAAGCTTTAAAATAAATTCTTTCTCTCACATATGTTTAGTTTATTGATAAGCCGAGTATATCGGTTTTTGACTCAGTTTATCAATAAGCTAAGCAGCTGTGGGAGAAAGAATTTATTTTAAAGCTTGGAAAGGGACGCATAGCTTGTGAGGCGCTTGCAAAACGGCACTAATAAAAAAATAAATAATTATTAGCAACATTTGTTGGTTTGTTTCGATGTACTTAATCTTTTCCTGAATTCAATTAATTGTGATAGTAAATTGTTTGCATAATGTAATTCATTTGAAAAAAACTATAAATTATTCAACAATCTTATGCCGATTGGGTAATTTTATTAAGAGATGGTATGCGTATATTTTGTCGACTATAGCCAAGTTGGACGAAATGTTGTCAAGTGAAGTAGAATAAAAACCGATCACGCGTTCGATGCTTTCTTAAAATGAAAAAGATATATATGTATTCGCTTCATCATTCATTCCATGCATATATCGAAGAACATCCGAAGACGTCGAGCTACGTACGTAAAAGCAATCGACTAATTGTGTATCTCTTGAAACTACTTTTCTAGCACTGCTGTCATAGGTCCGCAGGTGGATGCGAATCAACCGCTCGTCGATCCCGCAGTCTGACCTGACGATTATTACCACGAAGAATCGGCGTGTCCTGAACCACCTCGACCTCCTCGTATCTCGTCGCACGTGACACTAGCGCAGATGAGTGAAACACAAGAAAGAGGGGGGAGAAATTTAGAGCCTTAATTATACGAAACTGCATTTTCGGTCTTTTATTTGCTAGAAGCTATACATAGTCAAATTTGGTCCGATTAGTTTCGAGCCTCGATTTGCAGCTACTCCTTTTTCTTTTCAGTCTATCGAGTGTCCATCTGTAACTTTTATTGTACAGAGTCGAGGCGTTCGGTGGAGCGAAGAGCAAATATTCGATTCCGGATAAGCATTCGGGCTCTAGATGAAGTGACAAATTTAATTTATAAAACGAATTACTAACTTTTGATTTTCGAGGGAATTCACGAAATATAGCGTCATTCACGTCGATACTTTATTTGAAAAGTCGACAAAAAGTATTGCGATGATCGAGAAAGTTATTTATTATTCGAAATGAGGAATTAGTCTTTTTGACAATTTAAAGTTAGATCAAGGTATATGAAATTTATTCGATTGATTATGGATTTTTTTTTATAATAATTAATTTTTAATTGTAAGAAATTTTACATTACACGGTTGCTAAAGACGTTTATTTATTTCTAAGCGTTGATTAAACATTAATCGAGTACAATATTAGATATATTAATACCAACATATCTATAATTTCTGTTTAAAGAAATTATTGTACAATTATCGAAATGTGATGTCTTCAATAACACGCAATAGCTTTTGCTTTAAATATTGCCTCTTTAAATTATCATTTTAATAAGTTCAAATCAAATAATGCATATTTAGATATATTTTTTATAATAGTCGTCCACTAAATTTCTTATAATTAGTAAAATTTTAAAAATTTTAGTCTAGGTTTTCCGGCTTTTTACCTAAAAATAATTATTTTAGTAAATTTACTTATAAAAATCTGTATTGTCATTGTAAGTTAAAAATCTTCTGACATTAGAAAGGCATTTAATAATAATAATATATATTTATAAAGTACCGCGTAATTAAAAATCATAATGATTCTTATTATTTTACAAATATTTGTTACCTTATTTACATATGTATGTTCATCAAAGTTTTATTAACTATATGATTCAGCATAGGTTACAGATCCTTTTATAAATTGGCCTTAATCACATAGCATGGATATTGTTCCCCTCATTTGATATGCTGTAGATGTAACATCATAATTCAGTTTTTCTATAAATTTATTATATTTTTTAAATTAATATTTAAATAACTTCACGGTAAGGACTCTTTTATGAAAAATCTAAAATACTAAAGAATGCAAAATAATAGTCTTGTAAAATTAAGAAATACTCAATAACATATTAAAAATAACTCAACACATTTTAAAAGAGAAACAAGCTATAGTTAAACTAAAAAAATTATCTACATTCAACACTAATTTAATTACCAGATAATAATAGTATTAATATATTTTATACAATTAATAATAAGTATTGTTGTAGTAATAATCTAGATCGATAAAAGAATATATATTTAAGAGTTATGGTGTTCATTAAAAAAGAAACGACTGAATTTGATTATGCTGTTTCTAGTTTATAATTAAAAAGTGGGTAAGCAAAATGATGAAAGGTAAATAAGAAAAATTTTCATTGTATAAAAGTTTTTAACTTTATAATTAAATAATAGAAAATTTTGTAGTCCTTTAATATAAGTCTACATTACATTGCCAATGGATCTAATGGAAATGATTATTATGGAATTAATATTTAATTATATTAGGTATTTGGTAATGGCCTAAGCTCCCCAGCAAATGGCAAACAAATTCTACCAAAAAAATCTTTTTTATAAAATTGATTAAATTAGGTATGAAATAAATATTGAACTTAAAATTGATCAAATCTAGCTATAAAAACCAATTTTTCGAAATATTTTTGAAATATTTGACAATAGTTAACCTTTTATACTTTTTAAATTCATAGTATGAAAAAGTTAAGCTGAAAAATAAATTTCAGTCGTGATGCTTACTCACTTTTTATTGGTTTTCGGTGTATCGTTACTTAATAGAAAAAAAAAAGAATAAATTAATCAAAGGTGCAAGATCTCTTGAGCTTGTGTTATTTTTTGGTTTTGATCTTCACTGTTAACACGCATATACTTTGTTGACGATATCGATTGTCATTTTTATATACATTTTTCGGACACGATCGCAGAGACTTAAAAACAGCTACTTAAGAGATAGTAATTTTTTGATGTTACTTATACTTACACTTACAAATGCATTGTTACATCAAATGCCATTTTTTTTCCATGTAAAGAACTGAATCAAATTGTCATCGTGTTCCCACGAAAAAGAATACATTTTGTTATGTTACGACCGCTAATTATACCGCATTGTCTGAAAATGGAGAATTTTATCGAATTCTGTATATTTGTATAAAAAAAAAGTTGTAGAAAAAGAAATAGAAATAGTTGGAAAAAAATGAACAAATATAATTGTAATACGGCTTCCTTACCAATCGCAGAGGTAAAAGGATTTTAAAACATATATATTATAATAAATAGCTTAGTCAATATCAATATGGAGTAGTTAGAATATGCTACGTTTATTTTCGCAACTGCAAAAAAGCAACATTAGGTGAGCATTTAATTTTCTACTAAAAGTAAAGGAAAATCCTCGCTGACTAATAGATATCCGGTGCCTTTATTTTATACATTCTGTAGCAGAAATATATTCTGTATCAATATTTGTACATGCGCATAAAATTTTTCTCGACTGTAAAAAGAGCACACATGCTGAAATGGCATAATACTATTATAACTTGTTAATTGTTGGCAGTGCGTTTGAGTTAAATTTGAAACTTTGATTGTTTGCTCCACGCTGAAATTCGGCACTTTGCTCGCCAGATTTGCGGAATCGAGCGTAAGAAGGCAATATATGTTGTAAATACTAAAAAAAAAAATAAATATTTTAAAAGAACGATTTAATCCTAGTTCTGTAAATAAACTCTGTATAAAATTACAATAATCCTTTGTTGTCAATCATCTTACTGTATTAAACTTATAACATAGTGTTGCGCATGCTAAAGGAATAAGGAATAAGAAATAACATTGGTAGTATATCTTTATATACGAGGAATAAGGAAGAATAGGATATTCCTCTTTATTCCACGTATTTATATAGATATACTAGCAATGCTATTTATTATTGCTTATTCCTTTAGTATCCAAAAGCCCTGTGAGTACGGTAGCTTTCCATGAAGCATTAGTCCTATCCTATAATAACTTATTTATATTTTTTATTTTTACTTTCCTTCCACACATTATTAACATTATATTTGCACAGCTGCAGTTCAATAGGCTATGCAATAAAACTTTTCCAAGCTCTGAAAGAAAGAAAAAGTCACGAAAATGAAGGTTTCACTTGAAAAATATTCAACTCTTTTCCACTCACTTTCGCTCATTATTGATGTAACAAATTTTTATTCATCATGAGTTTACAAATGAGCCTTTTAGTTAGAAAATAAATCAATATTGGACACGCGCCCCTGAAATTTAAAAATTTGTTAATTTACACGTCTTGTGTGCCGTCTTATCAATCGGCAAATCAGTCAAGTTATTGTTATGTTTTACTAAAAAGCTGTTTTATTCTAATGTACCGTTACAGCAATAATCTTTTCTAACCTGAATCAAACCTGGTTTGTTTTTGGTATTTTGTCATTTTAATCAAATAACACGGTGACATCAATTAAAGTTTAATATACTTAAAACATTAAAAAACATTAGAATTTTAATTCTTATGTTTTCAATATTTATCAAATTAGCGCTATAAAAATTCCATACTATTTTCACTCATAATAGAAAGAAAATCACGTTATTTAAATAAAAGATGACAATTCATTAATGAATTATGTCACCTAAATCTATTGAGGTAATTTCATCGATTTAATTTTTCGGATCTCGTGTTCGATAATAACAGCAATACTGATTGTAAGACTAAACCGAAACATTCATGCTTGAGTAGTTCTCAATCAACTTGGGCGTTATCGTTCAGCTTTTGAGAGATAAAACAGACGTGCTAACGGAAGCATATTGTCTTTAGATTTAGATAGATCACAGATGCCTTATCTATACTTATTTTTAAATTTCTGGCGGTATTTTAAGTACAAAGCCAAATAACCGCAGTGTTGGTATATCTGCTATAAGACTAGAAATCTGTGTTTGAATTAAAAAAATGTTTTAAATTTTCATACATTCATTTCAATTATGAAATTACAACATTTATTTTATAGGATTTCATTACCAATAATTTGCAAGAATTTTAAATTACTTCAAAATACAATTATTTTACTTGTTATTTACTATTGGAACTACCCTATATATTTAAAATAATTTTAAATCCCATTTCAAAATGTGCGCCTTTAGCAGGAAGTTGCTTTATCATGGTTTGGTATATAGAGAGTGAGTATTAGAGACTCTACACTCATATATCATTAATTTATGATCTTATCAATTTCATGAGTTTTGTAACATAAATTTTAGACTACGGTTCTATAATAATAGTAATAATAATAATAATCTAGAGCAACATGTACCGTTGTATACAAAACAATGAGCGCACCCAGTGACAGTTTTTAGAAGTAGCTAATCTGCGCGTATAAAACGCAGAGAGTGAAAGGATTACAATATTTGCATAATTGCATTGCAGTTTGCAGTAATTTGCACTACTTATTGTAGCCTCATACTAGGAATGACATTCCCAAGAATCATCGTTTTTCCTGTTTGTCCCCCTCGCTCTCCTGTGAGCCGTGCGTACTTGCGATCACAAACGTGTTGAACGAGAATGTGCAATGTCACACGTAAGCACGCATGACGAACGCGTGCGTTTATTTTCCTTCGCCTAAGTGACTTGA
>UELU01139194.1:42059-70375 GCA_900490025.1 Megastigmus dorsalis | reverse complement strand
AACTTTATTGTTTATGCTTGTATTATAGTGCAGAAACAATGTCCCGAGTTAAAGCGATTACTTATATAATCATATTTTCCTGTACAGTCAAGTATCTTTATTTCACGATAAAAATTTGTAAAATATATCTATAGATGCATCGAGCGTGAAACCTATATCACAAATCCAAGTATTTTAATCGCGTCAATTGTGATAATTGGACATCCCGATGAAATCTTTAATTTTTTTAAAGAATCGCAAGTAGCGTTTCAGTTAATTACAGTGGCTATTCTTTCAAAGACGGTTTTAATTTCAATACTGGATTAGTGCTTTATTTGCAATAGTAAAAATTCATGTTGTCGGGATTAGATTTTTAATCTTTTTTTGAATTTCACTTACAAAAACTTTGCAGCGCGTTTTACGAGAAAATCATCGATTTACAACATATTTATTTATTAATGAAATGGTGTTAATGTTTGGGTAGAATAACAGCAATAATAAAAATGATTAATTAATAGTGGAGAATAGACGAAACAATGACACTCTATGACTAAGTAGTATTTCATATACGGGAAACTCCAATGACTTCTGGTCTATATTATGCTACATGTCTTCTACGAGCTGCTTATACTGTTCTGACGTTCGCTCAAGATTTCTCGAGTCCCATATAACGACGGCAATGCCAAGTTTCTATAACAGTTATTTCAATACAGCCTTATTTTTGTGCGGTAGGAAAACGTATTTTATTTGACATCTAATAGAAAGGTAAACATTTTCTATGGATTCCTCTATGATGTATTTAAATTTCAAATGATTCTCTCTTTCGTAATTTGAAAATCATTATTTTTCTACAAATTTTTAATAATGTTAAAAATTAATGTGTTATATTAAATTATTATTAAAGGAAAACCTATTTCTATGCCGAATGCATTTGAACTGTAATATATAATATATAATCAAGTTTGTGACGACGTATAATTAATCAAAAGCTTTTGTATTTTCAACCAATTAGTCTTTTGAATGATTTTTCTCTCGTTAGTAGGAAAAGTAAGCTAGGATATGATTTTTTTTAAACCTAATTTAATAAATAAAATACTTTCCACTAACCAGCACATTAATTATGTATATTAACTTATACAAATTTACATGGAATTATAATTGAAATCATTCATAAAACACATATTAGAGTGTGAATGATTAGGTGCATATGAATGTGAATAGATTTCTTTTTATACTTATAATATACAGTTATACCCTTATATGCAGCATAGCAGTAAGCAATATTTATTACTTTATAATTTTTAATAAATAAAATTGAATTGTTACTCTTCATGACCTCTTAAAATAAGTACTTGATATTTATTCGTACAATCATAAGTTTTATACTTAAGCTAACTATGGATTCACTTTATTTTCCGATTTTATTGATAATATATATTTAATATTTGCACGCCGATAAACTTAAAAAAAACTCTACATATAATTCCACTGACGTTCTATTAATTTTTTCGGACAACAAATATTTTATTCTTAATTTGAATCAAACATGAATATTATAATATTTTCCCTGGAATTAAGCCTATCGCAATATGCATGAAATACAAAGGAGCACAGCTTATGAGTAATGCCAGCCAATTAATAATTTCAACAACTCGCGCGTGATTCGTCATCTCCCATACTTAACCAAAGAAATCAATCTAGATTACGGTTCCCGTATACATGCATATCTATGCATTATACTAGGTCGTGATTCCCGAAGCGAGGCTCATTAAATTCCAACCCTTTCGAGCGAGGCGCCAAAAGCGATGAATGACTAATTACGCGTAGCCCTTTGTATACGAGGCATGCGATTAACATATAGCAGCAGCCGAGGTGGTCAGGTCGACTCGGATCTTTTGAGTCATAACCTACGTTATTCACACCTCGTCCGCTGTATCCCTCGTGTATACGATACGATACGCGCGCGTCCTCGTGGATCTCACGTTACATTAGCATAATTACGATTGGGATTATATAGTTGGATGGGTATGTGGAACGTATGACAATTATCATTCTTTGGTTTGGGCTCGATATTCGAAAATACGCATTGGCATGCGTTCGCGTGTAATTCGTATCCCGAGGGATTGGCGTTTTATTTCAGCTTCTTTATAATGATGTAGAGTTTATTAAAACACTGAAGTTTTTCCAAAGTGAATTCCGAGTTTAAGTAGAAACTTGCATTAGATTTTATATTATATTTAATAGTAATAGCATAACTAGACCTACGCACTTTAGAATGTAATTAGAAATCTCTATAACTATATATACAATAAGCTTTCATACATAAAGAAATAAATATTCAAATCAATCTTATGAAATGTTTATATTTTCTTATCAGTTTGATACTTTATTAAGTATTCTATAATGTACAATTAGTTTTTCAAGTTTTGTAGAAAAAACATGCCATTGCACGATGCAGTCTAATGGCACACGAGCTTATTTGTCGAAATGTTGAACAAATTTTAATAAATAGTGATATTAATTATAAATATATTTATTTATATGCATATAAATAATATTCACAATAGAGACTACTCTATATGAAAAAGATTAATTTTATTTCTATTTCATAGCTTCTGCAATCTGTCTGTAAATTATTTATTTCAGTGAATTTCCATATAGTATAAGCGCTGCGAAACGATAAACTCAAATTTTAAATCGAAATTTTAGAAATACTATTTAATTTAGCTCTTCAAAGCTTAGCTTCCGGGCATAGTTTGGACTCTAACTATAAGTGCAGTTTCTACGAATCTATTCCTCTAAATGGGACGTACGAATTGGAGTCTGTTAAAATTTTTGCATGCCAATTTTTTTCGTAAAACAGTAGCAATCATGCTCATTAGCATATAGATTAGAAAAACAATGTTTACTAATAAGAATCATTTGAATTTCATAAATCTTGAAGACTTAAACGCTTGTGAGCTGCATCTGTTATCCGCTTTTGGCCAATAAAATTTTGCTTCGTAAATGACTGCGCATTATTTTCTAGTTTCCATTAGTATGTTATTGTCTAGAATTATATGTAATCTTCTTACTATTACACAATTACAATGCATATTTACAATAAATGAAATAGCGCTGGTTATAAACATTAATTGTCATTTTGGAAAAGATTTACCAACATGTTTTTATTCAATGTTGAGGTATTTTGCTCGTCCTCCATTTTTCACTCTACGTTGTATATTCAATCGATCGTATGAGGAACAATTTTGGATACGCAGTGGATGATAAAATTGAATAAAAAACTGCATAAAATTGCTATTAGCCAAAATGTAGAACGTAGAATATGTTTTTAGTCCGAATGCTTAGATCGTCGAGTAGTAAATAAATAAAAACGTAAAACAATATAGGTACACGATATACAAAAAGAGAAAAAACTGTTACTAATTTACAAAAAATTATTTTTTAGTTCCAAAATGAGAAGCCATCAACAACAAAAATAATTCACCCTCCATCGAATTAATTTCACTCTCACATTCGAAACATCAGAAGAACCGTCCACGCCGCATTCAAAACAAGAATGAAGAAGAAAATCGCACAAGCGCTCGGAGGCTCTCTCCCTCTCTCTCTCGCGCGCGCACACAATCGACTTTCCAGAAAAGCACGTTCCAGCTTTTTAATAATAATCAAAGAAAATAGCCTTCATTAGGCGATCACAATGAAGTGCGGCACGTTCGGCTCGGATCCCCCGACAAGTGTATACCTCACCAGACATCATATAATGCGGCATCGCCTTTGACTCTCTCTCTCTCTCTCTCTCACTCCATACACACATTACATCTCCTCGCCTCAGAAGTAAGCGAGACTCGGACCTTCCACTCTCTCGAGCTTCTTCTTCTGCTTCTCGTTCCTTTTCTTGCTTTTCCCCCGGGGCGCTGCTGAGCTGCTGATCTCCGCGGGGGGGTCTCTCTTATACCTTTGCGGCGGCGCTTTTCCAGCCATTGTCAAGCCGGACGATCGCGATATTGTTCCTGCGCTCGTTGTTTCCTCGCACACCGCAGAGGAGTATCGATGTGCATCCGTGGCAGGCGGCATTCTTCCGCAATTACACGCCCATACCGAATGGCATATTTTCACCCCGGCTCGCTTTCACGCGTCTATTTCGCGCTCCGTACCTCCACTCTTCACGCCCTTTTCTCTATACCTATATACTTTTACAACCTATTCTTCCTCTATTGCGGCTTTCTTTTTTTTTGTCTCGGATTTTCTAGAGTTGTTGGCTCTTGTATGGGATTACAATGGGTGTAAATATGGCGTTAGGATCAAGTGCGTGATTGTATACTTATACCACGCTTTTGCGAGCTGCCAATTTTACGCACATAATGAGGCGAGAAATCTTTTTTTTCTTTTCACTTTGGAATAAGTACGATTCCAAATAAATTATCCATGTGCCAAGTAATTTTTTATGTTTAACACTTTCTTTCTCTACTTTGAGCTTAAAAGCTATTCTAGAAACTATTTACTAATTATAACTACTGAACTAAAACCATCGGTTAAAAAGAAACGAGTAAAAAAGGAAGCCCTACAATTTTTACGACATGCAGTATAAAAACCACATTTGTAACTAATCGAGTTAACGCGAAAAATTAAAAAAAAAAATTGGAAAATAAAACCAAATTCCCGATTCACGTAGGCAAGAGTAAAAAAGGGTTAAAACTGAAAAAAAAACACCCTCTTTCTCAAAGTAATCCGAGAAACGAAATTCGTCCGACCAGAACCGAAGAAAATGCTTAATTACTTTTCGCGTTTCCCTTTTTCGGCATTCCGAGCTGTTTTCGGCTAAATTGGAAAACGGGGCGGCGCGGCCTCGAGGAGTTTTCGGCGCGTAACGCAGGCGACGAGCGAGCGGGTTACGAGTAGACGAATTTCACAGATCACCGTCGCGCGGTCTCTTTTTTCTCTCGGAGCTGGCAGCAGAAAATTGTCCGTAGCGCGTAGAATCATTTACGTGGTGGCGCCGAGCGCGACCCTTGCTTTTCCTAACGCTTCGCCGCTCGGGTTTTCAAAGGAAAAATGTGAAATCTGGCGATGGAAAAACAGAGAGAATCGGAAAAATGAAACCTCATTTCGGTATTCCTTCGTTTCTGCGATGTAATTTTATTAAAGAACTTATTGCAATTACACAGTCCAGCTTAGTGAATTTTCTTTTTACTCACTAATGCAATCGCAATTTACAGTATTTAAATAAATACCTAATACATAATTTACTTATCTGTATTCGTTAATCATATAAATATATATAGAACGGCACCGCAGAAATATGTTATAAGCATTTGCGAAACAAAACAAACACAAAAACAAATTATGTAAAAATTTGTCAATATTATTGTTTAATTTACTGTAGACTTAATAAACTTATAAAAAAAAGATTGAGATTATTTCCATTCTAATTACAACGGTTTCTCAAATCTAATCAAAGAGTTTTTCAACAAAATTTAATCTAAAATAAAAATATATTATAAAGAAACATTATTAAGATAAAATGGTTTTTTGTAAAGCGTAACGTTCTTAACGAAATAAGGCAATAGTGCATAAAACATGAGCAAAATAGTTTTAAACAAAAGAAAATAAACTGTTGTGTTTAATTAATCGATTGAATTTAAAGTGAACTTAGCGATAAAGCTTTTTACAATCGATTTTGTAGACTACTTTGAATCAGATTTATTTTTTTAGAATAATTATTTTGACTCAAAATATATAATAATATAACAAGAAAAACTTTTGAAATAGATTTACATCTATTCTTTAATTATTTAAAATTTATAGTTAATATTCATATAAATAAACAGTATAAATTACTGAGCAATTGAACAAATACTAGAATTACAAAAAATTCACGTCTTTTTTTAATATAATATAAAAAATAAAAGTATTTATTAAACATGTTCATGCCTGTTTACTTTCTCTACTGCATTAGCAATGTATATAAACTATAACTTAGTTTTTAGCTAATGTTTATGATGAGCATAATCGTAATGAAATACGTAATCCATAAATCTAACAAATCCATGGAACAATCTATCTTTAAATTGATAAGTATAATTTGGATACTGCACATTTCTAAAGTTATTCGATTGTATACCATAACGATTATAATTTTGTTGGTCTGTATAGTTATAAAATCTCCTGTGATAGTTATTTTGTGGAGCATTCCAATTATTATAACGTTGATAAGGTTGCAGCCTATAATTCTGATATGTTTTAGTCTTTTTCCAACTTTGTTTTACAGAATTTGTTCTGGAATTATCAGAATTTTTAAATTTCTCAGTTTCAGATGCATCATTAGACTTATTCTTACTGCTTGATGCATTACTGCTTGATGCATTACTGCTATTCGTTGGATGTGCCACTTTTGACGCAGTTAAATCTACGTAACAATAACATATTATTTATACTATTATATTCGTACATTATTTATTTTTCTATAGGTTAAAATATATATTAAAATCTTTTATAATGGGATGAGCTGTAGATATCAATAATTTATTTGATTTTTGACAATTCTCAGAGATCAAAATAATATCTAGACTATATTTCATTAATGTAGACTAAGGTTCTCTTTATAATAAAGAAGTTAGATTTTTTGCACAAGATGAAATTGATTCATTTTATATTTTAATAAAATACTAATAACTTATCATCTGAATGTACGCATTTTTGTCAACGTAGAATGAAAGATGGTGAAAAATGAAATATTATTTAAATTTAATAACATTCTTATATTTCATGAGCAGCTTACCTGTGTGCTGATTGTTGGCAGACTGTGGAGGAGTTGGCTTTACAGGAAAATCTTTTTCATCAGTTTGAGTGGTCTTATCAAGTTTTACAGGTGGAGCTACCACTTGTTCTACAGTTTCAGCTAGATCTGCTATTTCAACTATTGTGACTGCACTAGTTGCACTAGTTTTATTAGCCACATTACTTTGAGTAGTTATTTCTGTCGTTTCCTCTACGACGAAACGTTCCTCTCGTAAAATCAAGTCTTTTAGATCATGATCTGAATCTATCATGAAAGAACACAAAATTATATTCATTGTTTACGTTTCAACGTATAGAATTCGCATAATACTTTTTCTAAAATTAATAAGCAGAAAGATCCTTAACCTTCCGCTTCATCCTCTAGGTCCACGATCAAGGATTGTTCCCGAGATAGTCGGTATTCTTCTTCGACATCAATCTCATCTTTGTCCGCGTCGCTAGCTGATGTGCTCTCATCTGATAGAAAAATGCACGAGGACTCGTCGTCACTCGAAACATCCTGAATAACAAACACAAATAATCAACAGGTATGCTGAATTGAGAAAACTGTAACTGATAATAATACACAACGTGAAGTATATGTTACTTTAAGTTGACGAATGTCTACTGGCTCGATTTTCATCTTTGTTTCACAATAATGCGCGTACACGTTGTGCTTAGAAAACGACCACTCGTGAAAGGACGGGATCGCCAAATGCAACTATATCTATATACTTACATACTGCGACACCGCGCCGGCGGAACAAGTTCGTCGAGATATAGGTATAACCTAAATTGACAATAGCGCTTCGAGCTTCGATTCCGCGAACTAAACTCGGCGAACCAATCGCACAGTGCGATTTATCTTCGCTCCTTGACTGTTATTATTGTATTCTGACGGTGACGTTCTAAATCTGTGTATATAAGGCTGTAATTTCTCATCGGCATCAGAGGCTTTATTTAATTGAATAACTGACATTTAATCACTTTTCGATGCAAACAAATATTATTTTTAGGCTTTTGAAAATAATGTCTTATTTACAAAGTTTGACATTTAAGTTGATAGAAAATTAGCGATGAAAATAAAGGAATTTGTTGTTAGAAAATTTTCTTATTTTAATTAATAAAAATGAAATAAAACTTCTTAATGATAGTTCCTTTAACAAAAATGAGTGATCAAATCGTTAAATTATGCACACAATAACATAACATGTATAAAAATATAATTAAAAGATATTACTAATACTATATAAAACCATATACATATATATAGGACTAAACCCCCCTCTCACTTTAGAACTACTTTAGTAACTGCTAAGAACTAATGATTTTGTACCGAAATGAATATTTACGCCCTTTGTATTTTTTTTTATAAAATAAGTGTAAGTAACGGAGTATACATAGGTAATATTATTATTACGAGACTGTACAGCTCTTTCACATATAATAATTCGTTTAACTTTACGTTTATTTTATCCTCCGCCTCATTCGGGTACATTTATTAAGTAAGACGATCCTATACGGCCGGAATAATTCGGATAAAGTAGCGTGGTAACGTCTTCACTTGAATCCTTCGAATCAAGGGGAATGAAAATCGTAAAGTACAGCAAGAGAGCTATAAGGAGAAAGAGCTGAGAGAGAGAGAGAGTGAGAGAGGTAGTGGGGTAGGGGGAGGCACATGCACACGTGTGGTCGGGGTCCGCGTGCCACCGGCGACGAGTATTTCGCCGCTTCTTCTTACGTTGGCTACCACGTCGTCTCTCCTCAGCGGGCGCCGCCGCGCAGTTCGCACAAAACAAGGTGACCGACGTCCTGGTAGTTCTGCCGCCTTGTAATAAGATATAATAAGATATTTAACTTCGTTTCTTTCTTATTTCTCTCATTCGCACTGTGTTTCGCATTTTATTTTATTCTTATACTTAGTCTGCTCTTGTTTCTCTTGTATCTTTCTGAGGTGGCTCGGGTCCCGCGGTGCTCCTTGTTTTACGTCTCTGTTACACTGTTTTCTTCCCACATTTTCTCGATTTTCTCCTTTTCTCGACACTTACATTTACTTTAAGTCGCTGGGCTTTGTCATATTGTTTTTTATTTAATTTATACATAATATTTTAGATAAACATATTTTATATGTTTTGTTTTCAATATTACAGATTAAATGATGAATCAATATAGAATTATAAAAATTCAAATCCTAGAGAAATTCTCTCCTTGAATTAACTCTGATATATATATATTTTATTGTATTTTTTCTTAAACTTTTCGATTATTAGGGGTATCAAAAAAATATGTAAAGATGTATAAAGTTTTTATGAAATTTTATTTTTAATTGTGCATTTTCATATAAAAAAGTGGGAATTATAGTGTTATTTAAATTATACCTTTACTTTTTGTGTCATTCATTCGTCCATTATAATGGTTTCCATAGTGGAATGTAAAACACTTGAACGACATATTCCAGATTTGTCGGTATCGTATACATGCCCACTTTTGAACGTGTTAACTGCACCTTATCTGAAAATGACTTCCATGTGATGTCACAAGAGCCGCCGGTCCATATAAGAGCCGCTCTATATAACTGGGAGGATCCTTTCAAAGGGCGCCGCCTTGAGAGAGTGAAAACAGCATCGCCGAGCCATTACAGTATGTCTGTGCTATGTGTGAGGTACCTTATAACTATGGAAATTTATAGTTTACACGTTCCTGGCGACTCTTTTTATGCGTTTGCTTGAACTTTGATTGCGGGAGAATTAGTTTTAGGATGATTTTTCAAGGAAGCACTTGAAGAAAGTTCTTTTATTGCTTCAGTCCAGCCTTTTAAAGACACGTGTTTGGGGGAAACGCGAAAAGTGTTAGACAATTCATTGCTATATGTATACCTATATATAGTGATATATGTATTAAATATGTTTTTCGGTCGTTTTTTCGCTTTTAGAGATTAGTCACTGATGATTTTCGAGATTATTTTTGATATGATGCACCAATTCAAATCAAACAATTTAATCAAGAATATATAGGTGTTTCAATTTAAAAGAATAAAGGCATCTCGCGCTGAAACTGTACATGAGTCTAGTACGAACGTTACCTATATAATTTTGTAATATTTCATTCAAGTTCCGGACCACCGAAGTTCCACAAAATTAGGTTTCAATCAAATTTCGCAATAATATTTTCTAATGATGACACACGCAATCACAACGGACCTTAATTATATCAGACACGTGGGTCAAGTCAAAGAGTAACATATGGACATATGTCGCACCTGTGCAAATTTAGAATTCCGGAGGGGAAACATTAGATTTTCGGCCTTTTTTATATAATTAGAATGTGGCGATTTCGTTTTTTTTTTGCGCGCGGTTTCTTTTGATTCTTTGTGGATAGATGAATGACCTGTAATTAAATGTCGGTGGTATACATTATTTGTATAACGAAAAATTTAACTGGGTGTAAACATCAAAGACTTTTATTCGGCAAGTTTGCTATAATACGTGTAGGTGTTAAAATAACGGTTACTAAAATTAAATTCTACGTATAATAAAAAGTACATTATTTTGATTTCCAAAATTTGATTCACTACTGACGATCTTTGAATTATGAATACTTTTAAAGCTTTTACAAAGTCACGAATACGTTGCAATAATTCAGTTATTATAATTATGCTCTTTAAAAATAATTGATAATAAACAAACATACTTTTTATCAATTCTATATTATTTATATAGAATAGAAATTAGTACTTTATAAAAGACTTTGGATTATCTTAAGCACAGAGAATAGGTGCATACACTAACTAAATTGTATAAGAATTAAACATTAATTTAAAATGCACGCAAATAAATTTTGTTAACTTATAGTGTATAAATCAGCGCAAAGGAAAGCAATAATAAAATTGCGATCAACCAGCTAATTTATAATGTACAACTTTCTAATAATGTATAAAATTTTCCATACGAATGATATTCATTTCCAGGATCAATTACAAATTGAAAGCATGAATTACACGTCAAGCGGATCTTGCACGTTTGTGCGTTCATTGTCGGGCGGTGGGCAGACACCTCTTATATCAAGATTTCCTCGCATTAAAAGCGCGTTTACCTTATACCTTCGTGGTAATGCGCGCGAATCGATGTACACATAAAGTAGCATTTGCAGCCGCGTCGATTAGGGCCACGTGCAAGTAGGTATATAAAAGCGCACTTAGATCTCGCTAATTTATATTATATATCTATACCTATACGTGTTTGTATATATATATGCTACAGAAGCAGATAATAATATGATAATTGCCGTTGTGTCAAAAGTAGGATATAACAGAAAGAAAAGGTACGAAAAAAGGATAGGAAGAGAAAGAGAGAAACTTGAGATGTACGTAATGAAGAAGAGTTGCCGCAGGAAGAAAAGGAAGTGCGGCGGCTTCTTTGAATCATAGAGGAATATTTCTCGTGACGATCGTGGACTTCTGAACGCCATTTATGTGCGGTGTATGTGCATATACACCTGAAGGTTTCTGTGACAAAGTGTCTAAAGTCATAAATTCATGGATTTATTATTATTATTCTTTTTTAACTTATAAAGCAACGATGCCCAGTGCATTATACAAATTATAATTAACAAGATTTTAATACGTATATAGGGATGAAAGACTTAATTAAAAGTAAGAAAAACTCCTTTTTGGAATATTAAAAAAAATATAGTTTCTCGTATTTTTAACGGAATTTTAGCTACCTCAATAATACTAATATTTAAAAAGAGAATTGCTCGTATAAAGTATACATATGAGAAGTTGAGAAACTGCGGATAATTAATTTTCGTAAAACAAATTGTAGAATAATGAAACAAACTCCATTCTCTGCGACCTCTCACAATTATAGAACTGAATCCGCGTGCTTTAGCAGTTAAGTACAGTACTGACCGAAACGCATTTCATTAACTCCCTATTGATTTATATATTAAGGCATTGGATAGAAGCGAGTCACGAGCCTGCCGCTGCCGCATCGCTGCCAACCTATCAAATTACCTGTAAATCAGCATCATTGCTCGATGGCCTTGATTCGAGCCTCGTGAAACCGCCCTTATAGACCTGCGCAGCTCATGATATATATACTTCGTCCCATGAAACAGTCCGTTTCAACGCGGTTTTTATAGCGAAATAAAACGCCGCTTGTAACCCGTCCCTGGAGCTGACATCATGACGCGTAATACCCCCTATACGTGTATAATAGCCTCTGGTACCGGCTTTAGACGCAAGAGAGTGAGAGAGAGAGAGCGGCCGCGATTATCTCGGAAGGAGAGCTGCTCGTCATTTGCGCAGTGTCACGGAGACAAAGACAAACAGGGAAATAGAGGCGCGGAAGGCGAACACTCGGCGAGATACGAGCCGCGGCAACTATACGGAAAAAGAGCAGTAACGCGAAAACGAATACGGCACCGCGGCTCTCCTCGTGTATACAGTGCTATACTCGAGTGCTGCTACTTGTGCAGCAGCACTGCCTCGGCTTTGGCTTAATGCGAGAGATTTATCTCTTTACCGTTACATCCCCCCGTCGCGGGCTCACTCTCTCTCTCTCTCTCTCTCTCGCTCTCTGCGTCCAGCTTGTGTCGCTCGGTCGCTCTCGTCGTTCGCGGAAGGACTCGGCCGTCACCTGTATTAAAAGCCTGCGCGTAAAGGGGGAGATTTTTTTGAGCGCGACAACAACAAAAAAAAACAGCCTTTGCAAATAAAAGCGCGCTTAGACGCGGATAATAAGGAGTATCATCGTTTAGGCCTCGCGAGAGAGAGGGGCATTTCAGGCGAACGATGATGGTCGCTTTCGAGAACTGATTTGCACAATTTTTGAGAATCATGATGATGAAAAAGGCCGGAGATTGGCGCAAGCCTGATGAACTCGAGAGTCCTATACATGATCCTTTCCTAGATTCTTAATTATTCATGATACCTATAGGCGAATAAACGAATGCTTGATTAGCCCTTTAATTTATCGATTTGTTAATAAATTTTTCTAACCTTTTTTCGCTTATTCGTTTTTAGTTAGAGATGAAGATGTCCTATTTGAAAACTAACGGCATCGCTCGGAATAGCTAAACGTATAAGAGCTGCGTACCACAAATAATATGATAATGAATATTGTCTTGGATTCAGTATAGTTTTCGAAAAATACGTATAACCGTAACCCACTTTGACAAGTGTATGATTCATTAATGGTAACTGAATACTCAATTCGCCATATTCAAATCCACTTTAACTATATGACTATTAACGAATGTCATTTAATTTACAAGATATCCTTTTTCTGAATGCTTGTAAAGCGTTTAAGTATAAAAAGAATATCTTTTGAAAACAATTATGTACTTTTAATTAAAGTTAATATAAATATTTTGATTAAATTTTGTAAAAACTTGTATTCCAAAGAGTAACGAGCCAATCAACCTTACAACGAAGAACATATTAAGAACATACATAAGAACACATCAAATATAGAAACAGTTTGTCTTTCGGTATATCCTCTGAATTCAAAACGAACGAAGAAAAATTTCTATTTCGAGAAAATGAAAAATTACAATACGCCTTATACGCAATATCAGGAGCAATTTGCAGAGCTATACGGTTGGTATCTCACAGCCGTTGGAGAAATGAAGACGTCTCCGACTGCGAAATAAATTACTTAATAGAGGTTTCACCCCCTCTCCCCTGCACTCGGTCGGTTATACACGGTGCCGAGGGCTTTAAAAGGCTTCGAAAGGCGAGCCACCGGTCAAGTTATAAACCCTCTCCCAGTTAAAATCACATAATTCCTGACATTCGAGCGGAGAACTCGACCTCATAGGGCGATCACCCACCGTGTTTCTGGCTGCGAGAGCCACCAATGCTCCGCTTTTCCGTATTTCTCGATATCCCGCGACGCTTCGTATTTTACACCGGTTACAGCTCTATTTCGAGACCCCATGCGGCTTGTGGAAAGTATATATACATAATGGCCGGTGATCCAGATAGTTTATTAAAGGGTTTTAGAAAAATGCGAGGTTCTATTGTCGAGTGTGCGTGCCAATGCCGACCGCGTTTTTCCGATGATTATTCCTTTAGAGAATTCGATTATAAGGCATATCGATTGTGAATGAAAATATCTTTGGTCGAAAGCGATTTTTACGCTGTTTTAATGACCAGCGCACCTGCCAAGAGAGTTTCTTATTATGGAAGCTGCGTTTATCGATTCCATAAAATGGTACACACCTGGGATTTAGTCGATGAAAAAGTGTTCTATATTTACAAGCTTCTGCAAAGGACATCGGTAACTGCAGCTTATTACCTTGTAAACGGTAGTTTCAGATTTCGCTCGACCTCTTTTAAAATATCTACCGGTTCAATCATGCATAATATATGAAAAAATAATACTCCTAGACTAAGAATTCCTATATGCTTGGGAAAATGAAGGCTAAAAATATATACGACGACATTCTCAACGTCGATAGCATCAATCCAAAAAAAAATATCCACCACCCGGCCAATAAATTTCCAGTAATTTCGAAAAATCCGTATGGATGGACATTAACATAAATATGTCAACGCGCCGTAGATGAGTGACACTCGTGTTGTGCATCAGGGGGTCAGGCATCATCAGCGTGCGCGAGCTCAGCGCCAGGAAGTATTAGAAAGCTCATCCCGAGAAGACGCGAAAGAGAGAGAGAGAGAGAGAGAGAGAGAGAGAGAGAGAGAAAAAGGGTCTGTATACCGCGGTATACAGGCAATAGCTCAACGTCCAAACCACGACTGACCGGAGGATAGAACGCAACATCATAATGAAAATCGCGGGTTCCGCAAAACTATTAACGGCTCTATTCGCGAATGCATATTCATAAATGCGAATATACTTATACAGATCCGATGCAGGCGCGTGGCTCATAAATTATCGCTAGTTGGATTGCTGGGGCTAACTTATCATCCGGCTAGAGGTGAACTCCGCAGCCAAATGAGTTCACTTTGGGATTTAATTACTCGAATCACGCCCTGGGCGTAACCGAGAGAGAGAGAGAGAGCGAACCGATGGACCACCTCGGGACTGTACTACTCTCTTTCACTCTCGGTCACTCTCTTTCTTTCTATTTTAGGGCGGGCATCTTTCCCTCTAACTCTACGCGCGTGTGTGCAGTCTATATAGCTCGCCTCTATAGTCTGCGCCGCGGCTGCCGCTGTGATATATGATTTTTCCCTGCATGCGGTTTTTCATTAATTTACTTTCAGCTTCGTGGAGGGTTTTTTCGACTGTTTTGTTGCTTTGACGATTTCTCTCTCTCTCTCTCTCTCTCTCTCTCTATACCTTTCTTTCTTTTGCGGCGTTTCTTCTTTATTTCTTCTCAGTTTTCGAGAAGGGGGTTGTTCGTTGATCTTCTCTCTCGATGCGCTTCTTTCGAGAGTAAGATGCCATTCGCTTTCGGAAGGTACAATTATGTTAATTTAGAGTCCTTGATGAAAGTATCGACCAAAGGTTTGATGAAAAATGAGAAAAATGCCTTCTTCGTTCGTCGTACACGATTCAGGCAGTGACCACTAATGCTGGAGTTATGTCGCTTTTTAAATTGATAGTGACACTGTATGGGCTGCATCGATAGGATTGCGCTTCTGATTCTTCAAAGTGACTAGACATTCTAACTATACTATTAAATATTGAAAACCAATTTTTTAATTTGCAACGATAACAAATTTAAAGTCTTATATAATGAAGTTGATTAACTCGGATATAAAATCTTTTATACACGAACGCAAGTTTAAAAAAAAACTAATAGTATATCATCCACTGATAAAAGGACAAATTGATATAGCAGAAAAAAGTGTAAAAATACGTATGCATGCTACTCGTGTGCAGTTGCAAAAATTGAAAGTCATTGTTTGTGAAGAAAGTCCCAACGCATCCACGCACGCATACGCACACGTCAAAAATCATCACTCACGGTCGAAGACAAGACAACCGAACAGCATAGCAATAATCTCCTGCCGGGCGTCTCTGTTACAATGTCGAAGTCGCGTCTCGCACGTACACACACACACACACACACACATATATAGCTGGTGCTGCCGGTCAAGGAGCTGTGGTCCTACACGGCCTCTGCGTCTACCTCGTATACCTGCAATGTATATACGCGCATAGAAAGAAAGAACTACTATGCTATGCTAGAAGATAGAGGCCTGGTGCTCGTTTGCGTGTAATTGGTGGGTACAAGCCACCGCCGCCGCCGCCGCGGCCGATTCCACTCCCGAACGAGCCTTAATAGATGAAAGCAATCAATTCTGAGACTGCTGTGCGAGTGGGGGCTCGGCCAATGAGGAAAATCGAGAGAGTCTATTCTTCTGCCCTTGACTCGGTTCAGCTCTTTTTCTGATTTCGATGAGAAATGTCTGTTTAAGTGTATGTGTGTGGGTTATTGGGGGAAGGTTGGCGATAGGAACATGTTTTCTTTCATTTTGACGGGTTTTCGATATTTGAAGATTTAACGCATGCACGTGCGCTCAATTTTTGTTTGAGTTTATCTCTTTTCTATTAACGGCAGTTTTCCATTTTCTAATGGATTACTACCTATTTATGTGGCTGTATTTATGTATCAAAATATAGGTTGATAAGATAGACTACTTAGAGTACATAAACTTAAACCTTTTTTAGTTTATATTTATATGCTATAAAATGAATTTCTTCATTCTGTGATAGTTTTGATCCAATCAGCCAAATAGTTTGATTAAATTTTAGCTCTGAACCTACTAATTATATTTATAAAATTATACACATTGTTACGTAGTATTTAAAATTTTGAATTTTCATGCGGTTTCACTATTTAATTAAAATGTAAACACTGACTGGTAAGAGGCCCTAGTGATAGAAGCTTATAAACTCTAATTTAAATAATTATTAGTTTCTAAAGTGGTGTGTGCGATGTGAAAAAAAATCATATCAGTTATGGAACAGGTTTCACAGGCTCACACAATCCTTTAACGTTTATAACGAAGATCGCTTAATTTGCTCCAGTCCATCTCGTCAAATTCTCATGTCGAACATCAAGAAAATTATACGTCTTACACACACTCGACAAATATGGAGAAAAAGGTTTCAACGCGGGTCCTGTTTTTCAAATGTGGCTAGAAAGTGAAAAGTGCAGCATCCTCAAAATTAAATAAGAGATACTCAAGGGTCAATTGTTCGAACGTCATCGTTTCTATACACGCGCTGACCCTTCCGACCATTTTTTACTGTATTTACGTTTTCTACCTATACTCTAGGTAGTAAATTTCTTTTTCTAATATTTTGTGGTACAAATCAGTCGACTAATAATATTTCAATGAAATTTATCACTCATATTCTATAAATTTTCAGCAAAATATAATAAATAATGTTTAGAATGAAAATTGAACTTAATTAGTAATTAAAATTAACAAGTTTAGGAGTTATACCGAGTTCATTTTGAATCTTCAATATAATTTCTATTAATTAAGTTAAATTATTATTATTATTCATTCAAACTCGGTTCTAATTATTCAAATTTAATTCGTGCTACTATCGCTTTTTTAAACATAAGGTGCTATATCAAAACATATATAGTATGTCTATACAAGAACGTCTCTTTTACATTATTTTACGAAATAACCAAGAGGATAATTATTAGAATAATCCATATGCAACTTTAGATTCTATCAAAAGATTCGCATTGCATTTATTAAGGATCATTTTGACTTTAATTATAAAAAACTTAAAAAAGAAATTATTCAATAAAATAAAAGGATGCATTTTTAAACTACGCTATACCGACTTATCAGATTATCTCGTACATTTACTCACTGAGACTCCGCTGACCTGTTCGAAAAGCCAAGATGCCCAGAAACCGGCGGCGTGAACTTTGCATCGATTTTTTCGGAGCTTCTCTCCAACACCGATCTCGATGAAGGAGGGAAAAATAAATACAAGAAAGCTGCCTGAAATAAAGAAAGAAAAATTGGTGCCTGCAAATTATAGCGCACAGGTCGATCCGCGCCACCGAGGAAGTGTTTTTAGGCACATGTGAGCGAAAGAGAGAGAGAGGGAGAGAGAGAGGGAGACCCTTGTCTGCTTTTAATAAACAAGCGCGACGATGCTTTCTCTCCTTCTTCCGCTATATATATATATAGGGTAGCCGCGTATACACAGCGACTAGACCTGAAATACGCGCGCGAGCGCAAATTATATCGGGATCGATGAAACGGATCGTTATTGCGCTCTGTCGACCTTTCTCTCTCCTTCGCCTTTAACCGGAGGCGTCAATCGCTCACGATCGTTTTGCCGAGAAGAGCTCGGACTCGCGCTCAAAACTTTACGCTCGCTTTTGCAAGTGCCTCGTGTATACGCGAATTTTGAGACAGAAACACTATACACGGGGAGAATGTAGATGACCAAACTCTCTCGTGTGAAAAGTAAGTTTTTGGAAAAGGATATATTGTTAACAGGAATGGAATACAGCTTTTTGGGAATGAAAATTAACGAGTAATGCTTTATTAACCTCTACAATGCGAACCCTTTGGATTTAGTTTAGGTTATTTCATATAAAAATAATACAATTAACTTCTTAAAATCAGTAGTTTTTTTAATTTCCTAATTTCGAAAGTGTTTCTTAAATTAAGAATAATTTTTAAGACATTTCTTAATCTGAGAATAGTTGTTACTTATTTCACGAGCACGTTTCATAAAATAAGAAATAATTCTAATTTTTCTATGCAACAAACTTAAGGAATCCTTTTTACACCGTGTGATGAGAAAATTGTGCACACAAATACTTTAAGTAAAAAGTAATAAAATAATAATTAGGAAAGAAATCATCTAGAAGCAGTCACGCGTACAATACCGCAACAGGTTATAGACACGCGAGGAGTAAAAAGAAGAATCTCAAGCGAAAGATTGACAGAATCGAGGAAAGGGCATCGCGTCTGGAGGCAGATTCACACACGTACACACACACATACACATACGAGCTTCTTGTTGGTTTCTTTTCTATTATAGGTGTATTATAAGTGATCGGCCGCTTTCCAAGATACACATAGTAGCGTAAAGGCATCGAAATAATGATACAGCTAGAACTGCCTCTCTATGTAATTTGCTCTACAAGATTATATGCAGCTTTCGCTTTCGTGACACGCGCGCGAAATCGTTTCCTCTTCTCCCTTCTATTTCTCCTTGTACCCATATTGTAGTGGTGCTGCTATACCTCGGCTCCTTTTACCGCAGACGGACTCGCGACTCCAACCTTTTATTTTTATTCAATCTACTTATTTGAAGATCTCCGCAGGATCTTTTGAGTATAAACCCTTAGGGCGTATTTCGGTGCACCTTTGCGCTCTGTCCCACAGTTCAAGGACATGCTAGGAATCGGCGCACCGAAAAGAGAGAAAAAAAGCAAGAAAGCCGATTTCGGCCGATTTTTACGCGTATAACTAAATTATTTCATTCGGTCAGTGATTAATTTATGATAACTTTATCAAATAGTATTTACCAATTGAATCAATACATATTAATTACCAAAAAATATTTATTATCACGTGTATGAAACTTATACAATGATAAAAACTCAATTTTGTTAGAATAACTTTTCTACATACTCCTTATTTTGTTTACGTGAAATTGTATCGTATATATTTGAAGGATGCTATTCTATTAACAAAGATCTTCCGTTGGTAAATCCTGATTAAAAAATTAACGAGAGCCTCGATGGGCTAAAAGAGAATCCTTTATCCGCACGACAATGCACTCCGCGCGCAAATCCTTCCACTTCCGTTCGTTAAAAATACCGCATAGCTCGTCGGAAACTTATTTCGTCCTATAATAGGCATCAAGATTATACGCATAAAGAGAAACGGTATTTTTAAGGGTTGAAGCAACGGCAAATCGCGATAAGGAGCAAATGGATGTTTGAAGGACGTGTCCACGATTGGTATCTATATCCACAACGACAACAACATACTTGCTCTCCTCGCGATAGTTCGTCTCTCTCTCTCTCTCTCTTTCTCTCTGGAAAGGGTCAACATAGCTCCGGCAGCGCGTGCAAAAAGAAAAGGGTCCCAATTAGGGAAGAGAGAAAGAGAGTTAAAGCGCGAGCAAAATGAGCTGCTCGGACGATGCTAAACGAAATGGAGAAACACGAAGGACTGTGGGTCAGGAGTGCGAGTTAAGTAAGGGGGATTATCGCCTCCTCGGCTACTTAGGGTTATAAGGAGAACCAGAGAGCAATATACATACACACTCGCTTTTTTCGGCTCTCTCGTCGCCGTTGTCGTCGTCGGCCACTGCACGCACACACACACACACACACTCACACGCGCGCACACAGAGGGAGTTGGAACGATCGCGCGAAATCCAAGACGAGAGCCACCGCCGCCGCGCGAGAAGAGGAATGACAGAGATCGGGTTGCAGCGGCGGCCCCTTCCCCCCCTATATACCCTCATTTGGACCACCGTAGCGAGCACTTGCAGGCCCAGCAAATTTTATCCTACCCGTTTTTGCTAATTGAGCGAGTAAAGATGTAACTGGACCTTGTACACTTCTGAGGTATTTGCGAGCCCTTTTTTCGTCTTGCGGTCCGTCCTGAGCTCTCCCCAGATACCATCTATATAGTTTTCCTTGTTTTTTTTCATACATATACGCTTCGGCGAGACAAGGAGGGACAGAGTGACATTTTCGCGACGAGGACATTGCCCGCAGTCGCATGGGAGATGTGCATGATGGGCATCCTATTCTGGCATGTATAACAGCTATTGATCTTAGTAGAAATCAAGCTCTTGATGAAACGAAGTGAATGCTCCGAAACTAGCCAAGATGGTCAAACATTATATTAACTAGGTAATAAATTTGGGCAAAATCGATCATATAGGACCTTCATATATATGTCTATCAATAAGAGATCCACTTTTAAATACAATAAGGATGATTCTATACAGACTTATGACTGTGAATTTGTTAAATAGACATGCACGATTATACAAAGTGAAGCTTCATCGGAAGAATGTTAAAAATCTCTGCGGGCCATCATTGCAACGTAGCAGAAAATTAGGCATATCGGGTCCGCCCAGCCTAAAAGAGAAGACGGCGTGGAGGCGAAATTCAAGTGTGCAAATTGCACGCGTATACGATGTACGCGCACATGAGCGTATATACGGACTGGAGCGCAGGGCGCAATAGCTGCAGCTTGGAAGGGGCCGATGCGCAGTCACGCGTGCAAAAAGTGTGCTTCGAGACGTATAACGAAAGAGGCGCAGAGAGGAGGCGGAGAGGACCGAGGCTCGGGAGCTGCACTCGACCCGCCGCCGCGCGACTCACTGCCGTGTAATTGCATTATAAAAATTGCTCATCATTATCGTATTTCCCCCAAAAATTACCTGAAATTTCGCGCGTGTGTGCAACGACGTCGTTTCGCACCTCCTGCACGCATCATCATCGCGCCGTTAACGAAATCCCCCGATGCGCCGTGTACCACACCTTACATTTTTTTTTCCGAGGATAAACGCTGTGTGCCCAAGCACTGCTCTTAAAACTGTTTGTTACGTTAGTATACTGGATTTATTCTCCTCTAGTGTGTGTGCGTGCTGTGTGTCAAACTCGAGCAAAAAGTAAACAATTCAACAGGTAATCGCTACACGAGACTTGTAAAAATGTATACCATTTATTATATTAATGTGTAGGTATATAGACATATAAGTATACAATAATTTATCATCTCTTCTTGCAATAAAATCTTTAAATGGGTTTCTGACATAGGAATTAATATATATATATATACATTAGTTATCCGTGTAAAAATAAAATAAAATAAAAAAAAATATTTAATTTTGCCAAGTTTCACAGAGATCTCTAGCATCGGAGTGGTTCATCATCTGTTATTCCGTATGATTAATTCTAAGTAATATGTTATACCCAAAATATAATATTATGAAAATTAGAAATTGATGGTACTGTCAGTATACTTTGTTTATGTGGAAAAAATGTAACAAATTACATGGTAAGCTAATAGCAGATATTTTATTACTTTTGCACTGGTATCCTACCTACATCAACTCAGGTTTTTGAGGGATTATAAGGGCTATATAATCGGTTTTGTAGCATTTTTTGTTCTCTAGCATCGTTTGTGTCTAAAGAATGTGTAAAGGTCATCATTGCCTAATAAACGTTTAAATAAATATTGATTATAACAAAAAGGGAATAAAAAACATCAATTTTTTCAGTATTAATTCATGGCAAGAACAAATATTGGCTCTAGGTAGCTGAAAATTGATACCTGTAGGTTTTCGGGGTCGCTAATCACAAATCCACTATCAAATTGTTAAATGACGTGAATATTGAGAGGTTCTCAAGAATTTCGTCCATCATATTGCCTTATACACAAATTTTCGTGGAAAACCGATAACAAGAAAAATACGTGTTTCAAAGGGTTAATAGAATCTGTATCGAGACTCAAATTATAATGTAGGCTCTAACACTTGTCGTGTAATTTCCACCACTTGCGATATTACATTGATGTAAAATCGCTTGTAGTAAGACACAGTGGCCCTTTGTGAATGATGTTACATTTTCTTTACGAAAATTTAAATGGAAAATTAAAACTTTTGTGCATAATAGTAACTCGGTACATTGAAAGGCGATTCCTGTCTAATTTCAAACACTATTTACACTGTCGGCACGCTATCCCTTTTGAAAGATATTCCGATAATGAAAAAAAAATCCAAAAATTTATAAATATGAACGTGCTGTACTTATACGTCGTAATTATATAAAAAAAACTGAATCGTCGTGTACATTTTAAGCAAAACTGATTATTTTGAACAAATACAATACTTTATTAAAATATTCTGTAATTATGAGACCGATTACACATGTCAAGGGAAATTATATTCAATAATAAATTAATGTATCTCAGTAAATTGTAGTATATAATGATATTTTCCATACGTCGATAAGATATAATATTAGATCTTAAGGAAGACATTGGCCAACTTAATTTTTCTTTGTCTTTTACGGGTATTTTCCGAATTCGAATATGGTCAATTGTTCATCCAAACATTAGTATGATAAAAATAATGAAAAAGCACTTTTATAAATAAAAAAAATTAATGATGTTCTATATAGAAAATTTTGTGAAGTAATTTGTTTCATTCCCTTTTTTTTGTAATTAATGTTCGTATCGAGAATTCTTTGTGTCATTACATAAGGTTTTTCCACCTTAAAAAATAACAATTGTTACCAATTCATTGGCCCTTAGCTTCCTCAAACTTAATTATTTGTTCCAGCATATGTGTACAATATAATTTATAAATTATGAAAGAAATTTTAATAAATAAATTTCAATTTTCAGTTATTAGTACAATTTCAAATATAGTTTTAGCACTTATAGAGGGTATTAAAAACCGAATATTAGACTATGTTATCGAATAGATCAAAAAAATGTTTAATAAACTTGGAAAACGAAAAAACTAAAAAATTAAGTATCAAAAACTAATTTCCTGAAATAAAACAAAAAAAAACGACTAAAACGAATTTTGAAATTTGAAAGGGGGCCGATCCGTTCTAGAGATACAGTAGACTCGGTCATACACACACACACAGACACAAAAAAAATTATTAAACATTTTTAACAAAAAATATATATAACTATAACTATAGGCAAAAAATATATATATGTAACTATAGGATAATACCTATAGTTATGTCAAATCTCTTATAAACATACGTATAATACTCACGTTCAAGGCATTTAAAATACAGTAAACTGTTGGAAGGATGCAGCCTAAATTTCAGCTACAGCATTTGCAGAGCGAGAATTTTTTATGCGAAAACCACCTTACCACCTCGTCCACGAGAAATAATGTCTAAAAATATAAAATTAGATTCTTTTACCCCGAGATTTTGCGCCAGTTGTGCTACATAATATAATAGCAGCCTGTAAAGAGGCGTTAATATGCTTTACTGAGATTGGCCATCGATTTGAGTCTTAAAGATGCGACATAAATGAAAATCGTTTGGCAGAAGGTCCCCTTTTCAAGCAAGCATGTTAATAGCGATAACGCAATTTTCAGGAGCGAGCGTTTTGTTCACTACGCGTGATTTCGAGTGATTTTCAAGCCGGCTTGAAAGGATTATTCTTTCCGAATCTCGAACTAGCATGTCAATAATTTTGGGAATCGTTGTATTTACACATATGGGCCAAACCGCAAAGTGTAACGCGGTTATACCGCATATACTGTCGTTAGACGTCACGCAGAATGTATATAACTATTGCACTAGGACTTGACTTCTTTTCTGTTCTTTTTTTTTCCTTTTTTTGACTTTTTGGCGCGCTACTAACGGACCACATCAGAGGAGGTATATTACGGTTCTTCTCCGCGCGTCTAAGGCACAATGGGGACATAATGAGCTTGAGGAAGAAGAAAGAGGATTTTGCAAGCTGCCTAGTTTGTCAAAAGATATGAGCACTTTGGGTAACCGTCTATTACCCCAAACAAAAGACTTTTTAGCCGACCGCGCGAACACGAGAGTTAAACAGAGACTGTACAAGCCAGCGAGACTAAAATCCTATGGTATTATTTGCTCTCTGCAGCTACGCGGCCTTTTTCGGAATCCGTGCAGTTTATTCTATTTCGGTCAGTTGGCCAAATCGAAGCGACGTTTTGACCACGCCTTTCGTGCCTTTTTGTCGGTTTAAACGCGGTTAAACCGATTTACATATTAAAAAATAAAATGATGATAGCCTTTATACAATTAGATTTTTTTCTTTTTCTGTGGCAGAAGATTATTGATTACCGGAGATTCGATATTTTCTCTTGTTGCAAAAATCTAATTCATATTAGCTTATGCAGAATATGTCAATCGGCATTTTAATAAAACTAGTAAGTTAAATAAAGAGCTTTGTTAGACATATATTGTAGAATAATATATAATTAATTTTGTAATTTTGTAAATACTATTAAAATTATTCTGTTTATAAGCGTAAGATTAAAACAACCATAGGTCAATAATCCAGTTAAAATTGATAATAACCAAAGCTTGATCGAAATCGGTATATATATTTATATTGTCCTTCTCTATAGATTCAAAATAGGTTTGTTTCTTGAAAATCTCCAAGTCCATCAGGGCATGCCCCGCGCAGACTCATAATGTACACAGGATGAGATGCACAATGTGTGATGTATACACGGTAGTGATGAGAGTCCGGCGTGACGAATGACGAAGTTATGTATCGACTTCTGGATAGCAGAATCATTCCAACAACAACGGCGAAGAAAGAAGGTAGCCGCGAGCGAGCGAGAGAAAAAGACAGGGAAACTCCAATGGAATAGAAGAAAGGAGACAACGGAAAATGCATCGAATGGAGGAGGAAAAAAGTAGAACAAAGATAGGGACGTGTGGTCTCGGTCACACGAAATTGCACTATGAAGTCGCTGCAGCGAGTTTCAATAGGTCCTGCGGTCCTCGATTTTTCCCACTGTGCGACGCGCCAACGATTCTTCTTCCTCTTTTCTTTTTGATCCAAGACCCCTAGAGGATTCCTATTATTTTTGTATCCAAGATTTTCTATTACAAAAAATACATCTTCAGCTGATTTCATTAGAAAGAAATTCTTCAATCTGAAATAAGAAATTATATTTATGTAGTCAGCTAGTCAAGTTCTATCGAGTTTTTATCGATACATAAACAATTTAAAAGATTGAAATCTTTATGAACACCTATATGTCAAATGATATATAAATTAAACTATAAATCTAATTCAATAACACAGAAACTTAATATATATAGTTGTGAAAAATTGTAAAATATAAACACAAAAGCTCAAATCTGTTTAATAATTTGAATTGCACTTTGAACGAAAGAATCTATAATAATAATATGACAATCGAGCGCAATTGCTTTATTACTGTGTATAAGTATAATGGACTGATTCCCGACAGTCTAAATAATGATAGTCGGAAAGGATATACACTCGAGCGTGGATAAACATGTAAGGGCTGCTGCTGGTACTATAATACCATTGAGGGTCTATCGAGTTGATCTTTTTTTTCGTCACTCCGGCATACGATAGGGTTTATTTGCTCATCAAACTCTGCGTATACGCACCTGATTTTGAAAATACGAGCGAGTTTTTCTATGCCCTTTGGTTCGGGACGTCAGATGTGATGTCTCGTAGTTTGTGTATAATAACCTGATAAAGGGACCGCGTTGTATTATTTATAAATATATGTAAGCCCTTGCTCGACGAGCGAGTTCAACGATCTGATAACTATGACGTAGAGAAATACTTGACTTTTACAGAAAATATTTACCTTTGAGGAGGTTCTATCGTTAGGGAAATTCGTCCAGAAAATTACGACAAAAAATATATTGTTATTTGTAATAAAAATAGGGGTGACGACCAAAATCGCGATATCAACTCTGTTGTAAATTCGCATTTTTATACGGGTTTTGGGGAATATGAAAAAATCATCGATTCTGATGATATATCTTTTCAGAAATCGTCCAGAAGTTAATAAAAAACATGCATGTATAATCTCATTTATCATTTAAAGTATAAAAACAAATAGGTAGTAGAAGAAATGAAAGAGATATTTAATAAAAAAAGTTGGAAAAATAGCTTATGCGTCTCTTCTCTGATAACTACTCTGATCGATAAAATTTTATATATTTTATTAATTTAATTTAATAAATTTGTACATCCAATTCATCAGCGTATTAATTGTCTTAAATGAAATTATCATTTTAGAAACAATAATTTATGAATATTGAAAGTACATGTTTTCCCTTTTTTCTATATAGTCCTCAATTGACTTCGCAATATACCGATAGAACTTCCTTATATATGTATAAGCAATCACAATCGGCACTCAAACAATCGGAATTCCTATGTTTACGTATAGAGCAGCATTTGCGCGAGCGGCGAAAAGTGGAAATATTTCCGTTGACGCTTGCGCGCGCGCGCCTATAATCAATTGAAAGTTAACGCGAGCGTAAGAAGCGGCCCAGAAGAAAGAGAATGAATAATAGGGATAATCCTTTACTCTGGCGATGTCTTGTTCGGTCGAGAGTGCGCAGCCCGTTTTTTTTCCGTCCAGACACTAGCGCGCGCGGTAGATTACTTATGTACCGTAGAGTCGAGGCCGCATCGGTGCGCAATTGCCGCCAATCATTCCTTACCGCTATGAACACAAGTGCGTGCAGTAGGGGACACATCGACTGTATACATATAAGAGAGCGAAGGAAGAGGTTAGACGAGTGTGGACAGGATGGATTATTCGGAACTTGAAAAACTGGATGGAATCAATTTTAATTTTTTGTCGCCGCGACGAGTAATTAAGTAATAAGTATAAGTATCCGACGTTTCAAATTACACTCTGTCGGGAGATTTTTAAAAAGCGGAATGACGAGTGTAATCGGCTTTGATTCATAGCATGAACAAGGATATATTGCAAAAAGCTTTACAATTTATTTTGATTTATTTGAAAACTCGATAAATTAATAAATATGGTTTCGACAATTAATCATAAGTTAAAGTGTCATATAAATTTGAACTTATTAATTTTCAAACAAGGTAAAAATTTTCAGTCGAGAACTTCATAGTTATATACTCTATACTGCATGTGCTCCTGGTATAGAAAAAATTGATTTTTTAAGGAAATAATCCTCTCTACCATTACTCCCACTCCTAGTGTCATTTAAGATCTAAAAAATATAATAAATATATATAATAGATAAATGTAATATAATAAATAACTTCTATATATACGTTACTAAGCTTAATTATTTTTTTTTAATACTTAATTCAATTCGGCAAGATATCATCCAATATCTTCGCAACTTTCTTTTATGTTTATTTTTTATTTTATGAAACTGCATAATAATATCACTATTTTACTTTTATTATATATATTACAAATCTTTGTGCTAGATGAATTACCGACACATTAGAGAAATACCTTTTCCAATATATTGCTTTCCAATGCTTGCAATCGGTATATATATCACTGCGGAACCTAAGCGAAATATTGCCAATAGCTTAGCAATAGCTTAGCGATATAGAAAGAATATCATTTATGAAAAAATATATTTATTCGTTTTTCAATATAAAGTATCAAAGGAAAGTACCATATTGAGAGGTAATATAAAATACGGTACATCATCGCTATTAATAAGTTAATAATATAGTCTTATATAGTCAAGAATTATAGAAATCAGCTTTGACGACGCAACGATTCGCAGGAAAATATTAATTATAAATATAATATAATAATTTAAATGCAACACATTGTTAACAAGACAATATTTTACGACAGATTCCGTCCGAACCAGTCAACTCAATCTCCGTTATATATCGAAAAACGAGAAGGAACAGCATATAGGCACACGCAGGAGCAACGACAAACTCAACTGGAATCACCATCAGTCGTTCAACGAATCGGTCCGCGCGCGTCTATGACGCTGCAGAAATTCACCCGTCGCGAGTACTCAGCCCTCGTCATCTCGATCCATCCAGTATTATGCTATACATATACGCACAGTACACACACACACACACACACACA
>UELU01139194.1:28363-42039 GCA_900490025.1 Megastigmus dorsalis | reverse complement strand
CTTTCCAATGCTTGCAATCGGTATATATATCACTGCGGAACCTAAGCGAAATATTGCCAATAGCTTAGCAATAGCTTAGCGATATATTGGCTATATATTGCTCATGCGTTCTCCAATATATCAGAGATATAAATTATTTTTGTGCGAGAAAGAATATCATTTATGAAAAAATATATTTATTCGTTTTTCAATATAAAATATCAAAGGAAAGTACCATATTGGGAGGTAATATAAAATACGGTACATCATCGCTATTAATAAGTTAATAATATAGTCTTATATAGTCAAGAATTATAGAAATCAGCTTTGACGACGCAACGATTCGCAGGAAAATATTAATTATAAATATAATATAATAATTTAAATGCAACACATTGTTAACAAGACAATATTTTACGACAGATTCCGTCCGAACCAGTCAACTCAATCTCCGTTATATATCGAAAAACGAGAAGGAACAGCATATAGGCACACGCAGGAGCAACGACAAACTCAACTGGAATCACCATCAGTCGTTCAACGAATCGGTCCGCGCGCGTCTATGACGCTGCAGAAATTCACCCGTCGCGAGTACTCAGCCCTCGTCATCTCGATCCATCCAGTATTATGCTATACATATACGCACAGTACACACACACACACACACACACACTGCAAACAACTTCTATACTTATACCGGTATACATTGTGTAGAAGCGATGGTCGCGTGCGCAACCTAAACACGTCGCGGTAAGCAATTTACATTCTCACGCAGCGGTGACTGCATCCTTCGCGTTATATTAACTCGCGTCGATGGAAAACGAATTTTTCAAACGCTTCGCAAGCGCGCGCGAGCTTTTTGCACCGACTGCAGCCTTGTTTATCTTACTGCCCTCGTTTATGTGCAGTTTCAATTCAAACATTCGCCGTTAATTGGAATTTCCTTGTGCGCTGTCTATATTTTTTTTTAAATCAGTGCTGATTGTTCTTTTAAAGCTTTGAAATCGACTTTGGATTTCGTAGCTGTCCTGTATAAAAATACTTCAAACGACGTATTTTAATAGTTAACGGAGCAAAATAAATTTATTAAAAATGTCGTTGCAAAAAATGACGTTACAGATCTTATGATTTATAAAAGTTTGCTGGAAAACCTGCTTCCGAATAAGTTTTTACCGGCGCTAAATCAACATCGCTTACGGACTGAACTTTTATCAAATGAGTTCCGCGAACAAGTTTAGCCTTTGCTGCCTGCATTACGGCACATTTTATTTTCTCTAAAAGCCTGCTATAACTTAGACTTATTTACAAATGAAGTCGGGATATGTAAGCGCCGGTCTAACTGTGCATAAATCACTGTTCTCAGAAGCCAATTGCCATCTCGCGGAGTGACTTTGAATTAGACTAAATGAATGAATGTAAAAATGATTCTCTATATATAACTTATCAACAGTTATCAACGCGGCTATCAACGATTAGCAGCTGCTTGAATTATTTATCGAGAACTATATAAAGGCAGAGCAGCTGTTCCGCGGAGTCATTCTTACAAATCAAGATCTGTATAATGATCGCTTTTTTTTCTCGAACTTAAATCGGTATTCCAGTATATTGTAACATCGTAACTATTTGATGTTGAAGAACTGCGCTTGACCTTGAATACTTGCTATGAAAAAAAAAAAAAAAAACGGGCAACTTGTATTCCATTTCGCCAGCGAGCCAAACATAATTACTTCCGACTATAGCGCATTAAAAGCCCGTGCAAAACTGTGGAGCAAGGCAAAGAAACACACACACATTGCACATATACCGAGACATCATCTGCACCGATATACACATATTTCTCCACAATACTTTTGCTCGCCTCTACATTGCCCACACCATTGTACAAAAGTCTCGTATTACAAAGGGAAGGAGGGAGAGACTGTGCGTAGGGGTAAGCTCATCGATCCCAGCGCAAACGTCCCTTAATCCATGATCGCTCCATCCGATCTCTCTCGCTCTGCGCAACAATAAAAATATACCCACTCTCTATCTCCTACTCCCGCAACATACACGCGTATACTTTCTCCCTCTCCTTCGGTCTCTGGTCTCTCTATATACGGCTAAACGTTTCCAGTACTCACGCATACGCACATACAGAGAGAGAGAGAGAGAGAAATGCATGCTCGGGTACTTACACATAACTTATAGCTCGAGACCGCCGCCGCCACTGCCGGGTGATGCCGGTCCGCGTATACACAGCGTATATAGAGGCGCCGGCGGGGCCACCTGTTGCGCCGCGGCGGCAGTAAAGGAGGACGCGCGCACCACAGTGGGCAGAGCCTAACTCGGAGCGCGCACGACTCTAGCTCGGAGTGGGGGCAGCCGAGGCGAGCTCCCATTGGTCGACGGGCACGTGCTGGCTGCGGCCCCCGTGCGCTACGAGGGTGGTTCGCGCGAGCTGCGGACTGCGGCCTCGTCTCGCACCGAGCGCCGAGAGCATAAATCCCGGCGCGGAGCCGTCGCAGCTTCAGAATTCATCTCGACGCGCTCGAGAGCAGACGGAGAGAAAGAGCCTCTTTTCTCCCTTCGGTCCTTCTATACCTTCGTACACCTTTTCGTATCCGACTTTCCTTCCACACGGTGTATGTCCGACCGAGGACCTGTGCAAAAGTGCTTATATATATACGACTACCTCGACTGTATTTGGAGAGCTCGAGTATACGGAGAGTGTGCTTCGTACAAAGTGATATTGACTTTTGAAAAAAAAAAGAAAAAAAAAGAAAAGCTCACGCGAGAAAGCAATGGAGATCCAGGAGATGTTCCGCTACAACTACATGTTCCCGGGCATGCAGGACGAGCTCCCGACTTACTTGGAGCTCCCCGGCTACCCGAGCTACGTCAAGGACAAGACGAACCTGCCGCCGATGAGCACCTTGACCGTCGCTCAGCCCATGCACCAACAGCAGCACCAGCAGCAGCACCAACAGCAACAGCAACACCACCAGCACCAACAGCAGTGCAACATCTACGACAACAACAGCGACGGCTGGCACACGCCGAGTCCGGCTGCCTCGCTCCGTTCCCTCAGTCCGGCCAACAACTCGGTCTCCTCCGAGCCCGAGACCTGCCTCCACGCCTTCAACAATGTCCAGCAGCACTACGCCGTCCAGCACCATTACGCTCACTACCAGCAGGACCAGCAGCCACAGCAGCCACAGCAGCCACAGCAGCAGCAGCAGCCACAGCAGCAGTTGGCGCCGCATCAGGTCCGGGAGCCGGAGTGCAAGCGTCAGAGGATGTCGCCGGTCGAGCTGGCGACCACCTCGGCGACCAGTCCCCTGCACCGGGACTGCGAGGAGGTGCAGTCGTCGCGCGGTAGTGTCAACTCGAGCCTCGAGGAGGAGAGCGACGAGGAAGCCGGCGAGAGCGACGTCGACCAGGAGAGCCCGGAGTCCTCGAGCTCCTCGAGGCGACGCGGCAAGTACGTGAGCTCGACGGTCGTGAGGAAGAGGAGGCTGGCCGCCAACGCCCGAGAGCGCAGGAGGATGCAGAACCTCAACAAGGCCTTCGACAAGCTCAGGACCTATCTGCCCTCGCTCGGCAACGACAGACAGCTCTCCAAGTACGAGACCCTGCAGATGGCCCAGTCCTACATCACCGCGCTCTACGATCTCCTCCAGTAGTGTCCTCGACACCTTTTGCGCGCGACACGTTGATTTCTAGACTACAGCAAATAATGTAGCTCTTCTCGATTACATGCAATCGACTGTATTACGGTTTTTTTCTAATTCACTGCACGCGAAGTGACGTTGCGAGGTAACTCAACTTTTATTTCATCGATTTTGGAAGAAGTAATCCGAAGATTATTTTTTTGTTTATGGAAGATATCTGACATTTTTCTTGCTTAGAGAGGTATTAGTGGCTTGTCGATTTTGGTAAGCGTATCATGTCAAAGGAGCATTTTCTCCGCGATTTAGAGTACAATGTGATCTTGCGAACGAAATGAACAATCGATATATATATATATATTTTTCTACGACGACTTTGTGGCGATATGGAGACAGTGTACATATATAAATATATTTTAAAGAATTTTTGAGATTGTACATATACTTTTTTAAGCGAATGTATGAGATATTGCGTGCAATGTATTATGTGAATTCTTCGCTCGATTTATAAAATGTACAGATTTCCTTTCTTTTTCTCTTTCGTTTAATTTAATTTTCTTTTTTCTTTTTCATTATTATTATTATACAATTAGTATAATTATTGAATTCAGCTACGAGGAAGGATTTGTGAAATTGTGGTATTTGTACATAGGTGAATGGTACGACGAATGTTAAATAATATGTACGTTATTAAGTGTGCACAAACTCGATTACACGATACGATATAGCTATTAAGTTTTTTTAGTCTTATTTATATTTATATATTCTCAATTTGAGATCCTGTAAGAGACTGACAATCGTATACATAGTTTTATATATTGAAACTGTTGAAATAAAAAAATACTCAAACTTTAAATCCTACAGTTTTATGTTATGTATTACACCCTATTACCTATAACAATCCAGAATTTTCACATAAATTTCAAAAATTATATTTCAGCCCTTTTTTATATTTACTAGAAATAATAAGAAACAATTCTAATATGATGAAAAGAAATTATTCAACGAATCAGAATCTAAAGTAATTTTTGTAAAGTTTTCATTTTTATCCACTTTATATATATACAATAATAAAAAAAATATCAAATTAATATATCATCATATATGAATGGAAATAAAATGAGAAAACCGCACGTATAAAAGTACCGCTAATATTTATATAGTAGCCAAAAAAAACTGAATTTTCATTCTGCTCTTCTTATTTTATTCTTTCATTGTAGCATTGTAGAACACGAAAAAAATGGCTAAATAGATCAAAAAGCGTGTATACAGCAAGCATACACGGAATTAGCGGCGCTTGTTCCACAATAACTTGTAAATGACTCCGAAGCTATAGTCTGAAAAAGAGGAATACAGCGAGAAAGAAAGAGAAGAAAAAAAGGTAGCTCTCTCTCACAGGTCGGACGACTCGATCGTTAAGCTTTCGCCGTTTCATGTCGGCCGCTCGGTAAGAGTCGGAAGGAGGAAAGAGAGCCTCCGAGGCCGGCGCGTGCGGCACTGGCGGAAAATCGCCGATTCGCAACGTACGTCCGGGACGCATCATCAAGCGCTCCCTTTTTCCCTCGCCGCTGCCGCTGAATCACGAACCGAGCTGCCGTGTAGCCTTGAGCTCCTCGACCGGCTAATTACCTTCATCCCATTTTCCGCGCTGGGACTCCCCGGGATTCTTACCCGGGGATGGATAGGTGAGTTGCGGCTTCGGCTCGTTTCGCTTCCGAATTCTTTCTTGGGATACCGAGTCTCCCAACCCTTTTTCCAAAGGTATAGCTTTTCATTGGCTTTTAATTGATTGCGTTTGTTGAAAAATTAGGATGATGAGAGAGAAAATTGTCGAGCGCTGGTTTTGGTTACAAATGTCTTTATGAATACAAACGGAAATTTTGATGGCCTGCTAATTTTTGCTTAAATTTAATATTTAATGCATTTTTTTACACTTTTCTATAGACCTAAATATGTCATTTATTCAATTATACAGCTGTTTTGGATATTACGGCACTGTATAACTTATATTTTAAAACTTTGGTACCTGCATTTCAATGAGCTTTGCTTTATTTCCGATACCTTATTAGGTAGTTATTAAATGAACACATCTGCAATATACGCTTGTGTAGATAAATAATTCCGATATAGCGGTACCTTCTACTGTTATCCAAACATTAAAATAATTATTATCATTTAAATGTGCAAAACCATAAAGAAAAAAGATGGAATAAATTCATGTCTATAATTATTATTGATCACCGTACATTTCGTTTAGAACGCGCTAGTTATCAATAACGCGCACAATTGCTCATCAACGTTAGATGATTGATCGCGGAAAAATTGTAGAGAAATCTTTTAAAGATTTATACAATCTGAAAAATGTAACATTGTATTTCTCAATAATTCGCAGCATCTCATGTTATATACCACCACTCGCTTGAGCATTGTCCTTTTACCGCAACAAACAGCCACTCGCTGCCTCACCGACTCTCATTTAGCATAATGCAGAGTTTGCAAAGTCGCTACTCTCTTTTTGGTTAAGTACTCGCGATGCAGCAACACACACACATATATATATATATACAACGGATGAATAACTCGCCCAAAAACGCGAGAGGGAGAGAGAAAGAGAAGAAGGAGGACGTCACGTCGTCGTCGTCGTCGTCATCGGCGGTGGTCTTACGTTTTGGACATCCGAAACCGAGCGACGCTCCCCCCGGTGCCCGGTTTCATCGCAATTTGAGAGCCTATATATCGCCAGCTTCACCCGTCCCGCGCTCTGCCTTTGCCTTATATATTTTTATATTAAAACACGCCGGATAGTCCATCGAAAAATTGCCCGCCTTATTATTACCTCCGATGTCTAGTCGAAACAGAAATCGTTTTAATATATCGTACACGTGTGTGCGGACGGAGCGAAACCTGCAAACGTTAAAGTGTAAATGATATTGTGTTCTTTAAACTTTTGCTTCAAGGTCAATATATAGATGACAAAGGCGAGCGATTACTGTTACTGGACTTACGAAAGGATTCAGCTTCCTGCGAATTTCGCGACGCAATCAACGAGTGCTTTAGCGGGACAGTCGCGCGTTGAATAGCTCAAATTATATACTATTTTCTTTTATTTATGCTGGAAAAGATTTATTCTATAATAATAACACCTTTAGAACAGCTAATAGATAAACCTAAGGAAATATGTTTTCTTCTACAATACTTGCGTCATTCTTTATAAGTGTGATAATTTTAGAAGTATAAATATTTCTGTAATTTGAAAAATTTCTTTGATGTAACGTATATTATTAAAGCTAATTCCAAATCGCGCGCTCGATTTTTTAGTGCAGGATGTATAATGAGACTTTCGTATAAAGATCACTTTAAACTTCGTATAATATACGGGTATGTAAGAGATTTCTTCCTGAAATACCATAAGTTAGCCAAAATAAAGTAAAAAGTTGCTACATTTGAATAGGAAAATAAACTTATTAAATATATTTTAGCTTTTTAGTTCAAGATTTTAAGTAGCGTTAGAATATTTTTTATTGAAATAAAATATGTAATAGTAAATTACTGCCGAGTAAATTACTATCTTTATCAGTATGTGCATTTCCATATACACCTAGCAGATTTTGATACAAGAGAAATGAAAAATCCACATTCATAAGCGAATACGTTCAGAAATACCTACTATAAAGCACAAAAGAGGTTAGTAGATCGCGATAAAAAATTTCTGTTTCCTCACACATATCCCAGATACCGCATACGTATAGAATATATGTATACATGAACATCGATGATGAACGCCTCCTTTAGGCAGAAGATGCATAACGATTCCAAGCCAACTACACCTGCACCGCAGATTTCCCTACCGATTTTCATCCAGCTTTCTACGCAGGTTCGAGCGCAGCGCAAATGTTAAATAGATTTCCTCGCGGATATCCGCATCGTTTTCCATCGACTTATCAGCTAAATACAAGGTAAACGTTTGTCATAAGCATAATAAGCCAGTAGTGCGCAAATATAATCGCTATAATACACATCTCACTCAATTTACATAGACAATCATCCGTCCATAAGGCATCAAGAAGCGAGAAAAACAAGAGAGAGAGAGAGAGAGAGAGAGAGAGAGAGAGAAGAAACAGAGAGAGCCTGGCTTGGCTGGAGGATATTTTGAAAGCTCGGGCCGGTAGTTAGTCGAGCGCAACTACAACCGCGCTAAGCAACAATTACCTATCCTATAGGCTGCAGGAGAGCACAACACTGGGCGTTTGGCGCTTGGCGCGAGCGCAGGAAAATGTGCATCATCGTGTGCGTGCTCCATATAATATATAATGATGCGCGCTAGCACCGCAGCAGCGGCAGCAGCAGCGGCGGCAGCAGCGACCGCGAACTTTTACGACCGGCCACACAACCAGGACGTTTTACTGCCTTTGAAACGTGTCTAATTGAATGAATCGCAAATCTGCGACTTTACGCTTTTTACGCTCCACGCGCCCGTGGAAAGTCTCTCTCTCTCTCTCTCTCTCTCTCTCTCTCTCTCTCTCTCTCTCCGTCTCTAGAAGGGGTATTACGGATTTTCCAAGCACTATAATCAGTCCCTATGCAGTCATTTAAATTCTCTCTCTCTCTCCTTCTTTGTGTATGTGTGCAGTGCACGCACTCTGTATACGCCGAGTGTTAAAAGGATTTTAAGCGCAAGAGAGAGAGAGAGAGAGAGAGTTAGGGTATATACGCAGATAAGAAGCTCGTGCACGCGTTAAATAAAAAGCGTACAGATCTCTCTTGATCTTTGCGAGGCTCGAGGATATTTTTTCTTAGCGACCTCGTTTGCAGCTCGACTGATTATTACTGCGCGGATATACATATAAGCGCGTATGCGCAAGTGTTACGATGGATTTGCGGTGGGGAGAAAAATAGATGTACGCGAGAGAGAGAGAGAGAGGAAAATATGCTGCCCCGCCACGAGCAGACTCTTTTTACGGCTTATTGACTTTCTTTTTTGAGAGAAAATTTTTTACGCGCGCGGAGATGATCTCGTCTTTTTCAAACAATGCTAATTTCCGACGCTCCTTGCTTAGAATTACGAATATTTAAGTTTATATAGGTATAGTTCGAGAAAGTGGCTTGGAATATTATAATACGTCACTCACTCCGCGTGCGTCTTCATTTTGTTTACAACTGAATTTGAATTAACTTTTAAGAATGTTTCTTTTTTTTTTTTTGGTATTTTTGATTAGCTGCAGGAAATGTGAAAATTGTCATTTGTCAAAAATATGTGCTAAGCAGGGGTCTGGAAATCTTTTGCGGTAATACATTGCAGTAAGCGCGATGACGCGTCAAGATTCCATTGAGACCGTTCGTGATGACACGAAATTCACGGATTCCTTATAGCCTGATTTATTGAACTATTCAAAAGTTTACATAAACACAATATCTACAAGATAAATACTACAGTAATCGAATCTTAACAATTTCTCAATAATATTACAAATAATATTATATTTGTTATAGTAATAAGCTTGGTCTTCGAGATAAAAATTTCTCAATTATAGAATTTTTTTCATTTTTCATTTTTAATTTCTTTTGAGGGTTAGCAGGGAGTAAAGTATAATGATAAAAATTATAGTTTTTTTTGCCGACAAAATACGTTTTTTACGATTCTCTGATCGTTTCATACTTCAAATCCCTTCTAGAAGCCGTGGGGAGATAACAAAAGAGGTGAAAATCAACCCTTTTGAATTTTTTTTTTCTGTTTAAAAATCGAGTTTTTCGAGGAAGTTGATTCTAGATTTGATGTATGCTTAAGTGAGGAAATCGTGAAATCCAACCGTTTTTACATTTAAAACCATGCTTACTTATACCAAAAACTCGAGCAGTGTGATTCGAAAACAAAGCTATACTGTCATTTTGACTGCCAAAGTGCAAGATCCATTCTTTCTGTCTTCCCCCGGCAACATCTCCATTTACATTTGTAAAATAAAATCATAGATATTTACATCAGATATCATTTATAATAAAATTTATATTTTTATGCAATTGTACAAGTACAGTACGATAGATTTGTCCAACATCTGTTTTTTTCCTCAAGAGAAGAAAAAGCATCCGACTAATTATATAAAAATCTTGACACCGTTACACGTCCGGAATGGATCCAAGCATAACAATAAAGCACACATGTTGTCTTACGGATTCCTCGCGCGCTCCTAAACGCGAATACGGCATTATTATAATGCTAGACCCCCAGCCGCAACGAAGTTGGAATAAAACTTAATTCCGTATAGCGAGCCGCGAACGTTATCTTCCATAATATTAATAATACAGAGTGCGCATAATGCAACAATAACAAACTGCGCGTTCCGTGAAAATGAGGCTTTCCCCGCTTAGCTCTCCGTAAATTTTCCTTCAAGATATATATACATAGGAAAGAAAAGAAGACGGGAAAAATTCGAAATTTCAGTGCTCAGCCCTGGCGGTCGAAACACGAGGCGCGCGAGTACCTACCCTCGATTATATCCGTTACGCTGCGACGCGCCGTATGCATTATTATCCCCCATAAGACACGCGTGCAGCCCTGGCATGCGTTTTCCCGCGCCTCGGCCTAGAGTATGCCTAAGTATAGCGTTGGGCTGCTAGCGGGGTAGTCGGCGCTTCGGCTGCGCACATACTTCTCTGAATATATATATGTGGAAGGTTGAGCGCGCGCGCGTGCGAGAGCTGCTGCTGCTGCTGCTGCTGCTGCTGCTGCTTCTGCATGTGCATGCGGTGCGCGAGAGAAGCGCGCGTGCAGGATGACTTATTACGCGGAAAGTTATGAGCGTAAAGGCACGATAAGTGTGCCGCGCGAGGACTTTGCCCACTGTACAGTGTGAGTGTGTGTGTGCGCTGTGTGGCTTTGATCTTCCTTCTGCTGCAGGTGCATGCCAGGCGTTGATGCTCCTTGTGTCACTGTGGCTGGAAGATTCGCGATTGCCAAATTGACGGATCTTGGTGGCTGCGAGAGCTGATCAGCTCTTGGTCAATTTCGATGATAGATGTTATTTCGGGGTGATTTATAGTTAGCTGTGGTCTGGTTACAATATCGCTGATGATAAATATTACAAAGAGTATTGAAAATTTGATCGGCAAATTAGATAAGAAGTTTAGCGAATTGATTAGTAAGAAATGTGAAAAATGCTGATATAAAAAGATGGATTATGTATATTGTAAAGCGTTAAATATAAATGTGCATTATTATTATTTTCTGATTAAAGATTATATAGACATTTAAAATAATAATTAAAAAAGTATTTAATCTATTTCCCGAGTGAGATATGAGCTGGTAACGATATTATTACGAAGGACTTGTCGTCTAGTCTGCTATAGATCCCTTTAAAAAAAAATGATACCTCTTAATTAATTTATATCATTTTGCTGCTTATCAATCAATGGAGCGCCTACTAACTAAATTTTGTATTAATTAAAATTTTACGTAACTTTCCATAGAAATGTGAATTAATTGAACATATATAGAACAACATTCGTAAAAATTATCATGTACGGCTTGTACATTTTTAGAAAAGTTTACGGGTACGTATTTAAATTGAATAAATTATAATAAATGTCGTAAAATATTCTTGGAATCAAATACTTCGAATACAGTTACAGTATACACACATTAATTCATTACAATAATAAAATTTATGTAAACTTATTAATCATACGAGAATATACATATATTATATATTTTAGAAGACGCCCGGAATGAAACTTTCCAAAGCGCTGAAAATTAATAACGAAAACAGTTGTTAATCTTTCACAGTAATAAGTAGCCGTATATCGATATAATTGCCACCAATTTCGTTACTCGAAAATTCCGCCGTAAGTCATTCCACGGTAATCGCGTACCTATACGCGCACACATTCTCGCGTGTAGAAAAATTTCGTTAGCCTTACGAAGCGAAGTAGTCGGCCATCCATCCTGTCGAAGCCGAACTATAACAAAATCAAAGCGGCCGGACAATGCGCTGTTTGACATTATTTAAGGGCGCGAAACGAGCCATCGGCCCAAGTTTATGCACATCATAATAGGCAGATTTTCCACGGCGTTAACCCTTGCGAGGCCGGCGCGCGTTTCTCGGCTCTGCGCAACAACAACACACCGCGGACAGACTCCCTTCCGCGCGCCGGGCGTTAAACTACGGACAATGAGGCCGCTCGCGCGCATCAGGGCCTCGCCAGGTTTATGCGACTTTCGTGCACTTGCGGCAGCCTAACCGTTTCGACGTAACCTGCGTATTACGTACATTCTCTCGTTGCGCCTCTTTCTTCTCTCTCCACGGTAGCGAAGATTTTACCTATATGCCACCCTGCTAGTGCGCCAGCTTTAAACGCGTCCTCTCACGACGGCATCGTTTGTAAACTGCGTTTTGACTACCGCTGCCTACCCACCGGCTATGGTAAAGAAGAGGACGCGCGGCGCCGACACTGGGTGGCTACTGCGAGGATTGTTTCCGCGCCGACGCTTTAACGCGCCCGAGCCATTCGCTCATTCCTACTGTATAGTACATACCTGAGACCGTGAAAATCCAACCGCTTTGCTCTCTCGTGTCTGCGTGTGTCCGACTTTTTCTGCTACTGCGCTCTTGTACCTACAATATTTAGAATACCGAATGATTATGATTGTTATAGGACGTAGGGAAGTTGGCCGGGGCTATCTCGATTTGTAGTTATTTTTTACATTCCAACATTTTTTTTATTATTCTATACAGTAATCTATTAAGGTTATTTGTAAAATAATACATTTAACCTTATTTGTCTTAAGGAACAATCCTTGAGATGTACATGTGAATTTAAGAAATAAAAATAAAGAATGCAATTTGTATGAATATATTGTATGCTAAGACCGTTTGTTTGATTTTCTAATTTTATATTGTGGTGGTTTGAGGATAAAAAAAAGGTAATCGTTTTTGTATTAAGAGATTTTTAATAGAAAAGCGTTATTTAATTATAATTGACTGGCATTTAGCCATTACACAACTAATGGCAATCGTTATGCTTACTTCGTGTTTATACAATAGCAATTTTAGCAAATTTTGTCCAAACAAATCCATTCGGATGGTAACATCTAGACGCATGACCTAAGTTTCCATATTATAAAATAACAATTTTTAGATTCCTTGTATAATTAAAACTTGGCGATTGAAACCAATGCATTATTAAGAAAAGTCTTTAAGAATAAGGTTTAAAAAAAATTAAATTAGTGGCATCGTATTTGCTGAGAAATATCAGACTGAAAAAAGTCAAATTCTTATAGCCTTTTTTGGCTACTCGCGCCTCCGCTAGCAGGTCAAGTCTTTGAATGTGAAATGCCTGGACGGTAAAACCTATAATATTCAGATACTTACCATCAACAATATGTAGTGCTACAGTGACTACCTTTTTCAGGCAGCGATGGCAAAAGCTCGATCTTTCTGTACTGCGTCAATTTCTTCCTATAGTGAAAAACACGCACAAATCACATCACCCACTATTTTTGGAAAAAGAATTTGGAAAATACATTTGAAGTTACAAAGAATTGAAATAATCGTATACATTATAATAATAATGAATACAGCCTTTCTTTCTAAAACGCAAATTCATGTTATTAACAATAGATTCTTATAGATAACAGAATATGAGGGTTCAAAATAAAAAATATAATTTTCAAGTAATTAGAGATAAAACTTGAAACTATAAGTAAGAAAGAAAATCACTATGAACATCTAATATATTATTTTTTGTATATTGAGTAACTGTTATCCGAGATTTTCTGTCAGTCAATTACACGTTTATTTTAGAAATTAATTCACAAGATACTAGATTTATTCATACTAAAGCGAGTATTTAGCAAGAAGCTAAATTAAAGACGTGTTTACAAATATGCGTAATAATAAAATAAATCCATTATGCATTGCGAGATTCATGTTTTATCATAAGTTGGACTTGTGTACCTACCAAGTAAAGGCACCATAAAGTAAAAATGCAGGGTAAAAAGATAGCAGGCAGATGCATTTAAAATAAAAGCTATGTTCTGTTCCGCGTGCTCTCTTAATA
>UELU01139194.1:0-28343 GCA_900490025.1 Megastigmus dorsalis | reverse complement strand
TAAAACCTATAATATTCAGATACTTACCATCAACAATATGTAGTGCTACAGTGACTACCTTTTTCAGGCAGCGATGGCAAAAGCTCGATCTTTCTGTACTGCGTCAATTTCTTCCTATAGTGAAAAACACGCACAAATCACATCACCCACTATTTTTGGAAAAAGAATTTGGTAAATACATTTATTATTTACATAGATTCTTATAGATAACAGAATATGAGGGTTCAAAATAAAAAATATAATTTTCAAGTAATTAGAGATAAAACTTGAAACTATAAGTAAGAAAGAAAATCACTATGAACATCTAATATATTATTTTTTGTATATTGAGTAACTGTTATCCGAGATTTTCTGTCAGTCAATTACACGTTTATTTTAGAAATTAATTCACAAGATACATATCATAACCAAAGTAAAAATTTATTAGAGTTTATCTGTTCTTGTTGGATTTATTCATACTAAAGCGAGTATTTAGCAAGAAGCTAAATTAAAGACGTGTTTACAAATATGCGTAATAATAAAATAAATCCATTATGCATTGCGAGATTCATGTTTTATCATAAGTTGGACTTGTGTACCTACCAAGTAAAGGCACCATAAAGTAAAAATGCAGGGTAAAAAGATAGCAGGCAGATGCATTTAAAATAAAAGCTATGTTCTGTTCCGCGTGCTCTCTTAATATTCTTTCTCTGTTTCACTCGGATCTCTCTCTCCTTCTCTTCCGCCGACTCGCGTAATACGTATTTTAACGTGTGTATTATGCGCTTTCGCACTATGCGAGTGTGGTATTTATTCTGCTGACTTATATATATAACCATAGACGAGTGGTGAACTTGGCCGCCTCGCATTATGTTAACTAAATCGCCGAAGCGTTTTACTCTTTCTTAACACCTCCGTTGGACACGCGTGGCTTCACATTTGCCTTCTTAATCTTTCGGTTTTTGAAATAAGAGGGTTTACACTTTGCATGTCGATATATACCGCGAACTTGGCGGCCTTTAACGTCGGTGCGCAAGTTGAGCTGTGAATTTTAAAAACTAAAGTATCATTTGCGCGTATCTTTTCCGGGGAATTGGACTTTTAATTTCTGAGGGTTTAAGGAGGATTTTGAATTTCTACGAGTTTCTAAGTGTACGAAGGCAGACGCATTGCCAAGTTAAGTAGCCACATAAAGAATACCATTATTGCCGCATATTTGTATTTTCTTTTCTTATTGTCCTGAACTTTATAACAAGCTACATTTCCCTGACGTGAAAGTACTACCCGCATGTATATACTTTTTAATTATATTGCTGCATAATCTTTGCACAAATGAACTTAAATTACTTTTCAGAAGATAAAAAATGTGTGAAGTTAAAGTACTTATCTGATTAGCAACAAATTAAAAAGTTCAATCGCACGCACTAGAATAGATCCCGAAAAGATATTCATAGGCAGAGATAATTTAAAAAGACTCGAGAAAGAAGGAGGTACCACGAGCGTGGCTCCTTCATCATCCCGTTTCAGCGGCATTGTTCTCTTCTTTCCAGACAATGACAAAGGGTTATTTGGCACGGGCGAAAAGCATAGCTCCTCGATCGGCTCTCCATCAATAGAACCCGACAAATTTTCAGCCCCGGCGCTATGTGTAGCCAAAGAAATTGACCAGTGGTCAGTAGAGGGCGGGAAAAGGCACACGCGCGCGCGCTTGGTTTTTTTCTTTTTTCGAGAAAAAATAACCGATTCCAGTGGGCGTGTGTATGTGCACGCGGAAAGAAAAGAAAAGAACGAGTGGCACGTCGCGTCTTCTCCTTGTTTGTAACGAGCCGGTGGGGATTTTTCAGCCCTTTCTTTCTTCTTCTCTTTCTCTTTTATTTTTGACTCCAGTCAACCTACCGAATTTTCATATTCGCAGAAGTGGAGCCAATCTGGTTTGTTCCCCCTTTTATTTTAAAGAAGTTAACATGTGTTATTGGAAACGGGTGTAACGTTCGAAACTCACGGGACGGATCTGTTTTGAGATGTCTCAAGTGGTTCACCTTTGTGTTCTTTGAAAACGCTTTAGAAATGAAAACTATACGAAGAAAAGATTTAATACCGTGTAATTATTCTAGTGTAATATTATACACTCGATATGATGTACAAATTGATTTGTAAATGAATGCGCAGTTTGAGTAAAAAAGATTTTCATGCCTTTAAAGTGTGCAACATTACCTGCTATGTTTCTGTTTGGTTTGTTTATTAAATTTTATGATGAATGAAGTTCATAAGTGAGGGAGCTATTCTTTCTTATACTTCATTATAACCGAACTTTTTGGGTTTCTTTTTCTTTTTCTCTCTTGGACAAAATAATACAGTACCGACACGGACGAGGTAACAATCATTTGACATTCTATTGCACTTATCATAATCCTTTACTTGACTAGTGTCTATTTTGTATTTATTACTGTTTGAAACTTTTTCTTTCATACAATGATGCTGAATTTAAATTTTATGACTTAAACTGCTAACAAACCTATGTTTCGTTAAAACAATTCTAATAAATTTATTATTGATTGCTTATAAATTTTTATTGTATTTAATGAAAGATGAAACTTTAATGTACGTCAAACTTGAAGTAACGTAAGATTTAAGCTGTTATTTCATTTATAGTTATAAGTTTACGACGCGTTCTAAAGTGATCAAAAACTGGGATTCGTGATGGTATAGAATTTACAGTAGGTATTTTAAGTAAAAGATTTATAGAGTAGATTGCCTAAAGATTAAATAGTGTCATATACAGATGATACCGTCATTATATCTGTTGAAAAATCTTAGATTGTTACACAAGATAAGGTAATTGAATTACTAGATTTTAATAATTTACTAGTATTAAACCAATTATCATTAAATGTAGCTAAAACTCTATATAGCATTTGGATATTATAAAAATAATTTAGACATAACAAAAATATTCCAATGGTTTTATCGACCCATCCAATTTTTTATTCAACAATATCCAACGTTTCGGTTATTTTTTGGCAGAACACCAGCCTGGCCGTTTTCAAGAAAAACTTTAACTTAAAACTAATGAGAGAACGTATGATGTGTACTTGTCAAGCACTACATTTTGACTACCTATAACTTTTTTATCAAAATATAACCGAAACGTTGAATAAAAAATTGGATGAATTGCTAAAACCATTGGAGTTTTTAATTTAATTATTACAAACACGCAATCATCAGCATCAAATAATATTTAATTTATAAAAAATAGGTAATCTTATAGAGTTGAAAATTATATCCTATGTACTTGGAAATTATAATGTTTGATGACGTAAATATATTGAAAGCATATAATAAATAAAACCAAATATTGTGTATTTAATTTTTCAAAATTAGCTAAAACATGCAAACTAAAACTTTAATGATGATTTATCATACTTTCTAGTATATATACAAATCTAAATGATAAAACTAGAAATTAGTATATACAGATACCAAAAGTCAATAATACTATAAGTAAAAAGAACAGCTATATAATATCAATAAAATTGTTCAAGTCCTTGCCAAATTATCTCAAAATATTGGAATTTAATAAAAGAGCAGTTAACAGAAAATTTAAAAAATAAATTATTAAGAGGTTGAGAATAATGTATTTTATCTCTTTTTCTTATTATAATTAATATATTGTTTTTATCAATTGTTAAAGTTATTAATAGTGCTTAAATCTGTAAAACATTTACATATTAATAAACATATTAATATGCCCCCTACTACATGGTTCATCATGATATTTAAAATAATATCAATATCAGATATTTGTATATACACACACCGAACCTACATATTATAATTCACTTCTGTAAGATTCACCTTTAAATTTATATATAATAATTTAAATCTGAAACGATTTTAAGAGCAGAAACACGTTCTAAACAGCTGTCAATTTCAGCCTTGCATCACAGTTAAAACAAAAAAGGACAAGATTAGTTCCTTGGCACGCGGCTCCTTCGCATATATAGAAAAAAAGGAAGTGCGCTGTGATTAGAAAGGTTCCGACGATTAAACATGCTACGAGTAAAAAACCTACGATCCCCTCTTCCGAAGCCATATTCGTACTTCATCCAAGACTTAATAATCTCCCTCGGTCGTATAAATGATATTATTAAAATCAAGTGGCGGGCCTGCACGCATATACGCGTTTTTATTTACTATCGATATTATATGCAGTACCAGAGACCGTAAACTCTTAATCTGGACTCACGGCGGCGGCGGTGGTTCAAGGATTGCGCTGATATATATATATATATATACATATGCGCGTGCGAGCCGCTTTGCAATTTTCTTCAGAGGATGATAAACTCTGAGCGCGCGGGGTATATAGTTGCAGTGGTCTTTAAAAGTCTCGCTTCACTGTCACGTCAACCTTTTCCACGCGGCTCCGTAGGCTCGCTCCAGGCCCCCTGTACAAGCTTCATATTCTTCGAAACAATGTTTCTTAAGTGCACGTGTTTTATGGGACCTTTATATGGCTTCCTGATTTATGCTATTTCAACGTATTGCTGTTAAACATTGTTAGCGGCACGGAATAGAGGAATAAATGGCTGCACGCGGGCTTAGCGCAGCGAGGAATCTTAATCGATCAGAAATTAAGAAATGAAAAATGATTGTTAGCTTGTAGAACAAATAGCGCTTGAATAGCTCTGTTTAGATAAGTATGCTGATTACGAGTCGGAATGGAAAGTTGAAGGTATGTTGTGATTTGTCGTCTGTATAGATTTAAAGTTTGATTTTGTTATTATTATATGTTGATATAAGTACAGTGAATTTGGTTAAATGATAATCTTTTAGATTTTTATCCTTTTATTATACTTGTATTTCTATATATAAACTTCAGCATATCAGCATGTAAAGGCAACATTCATTTAGATACTGTAATCCCGGGTAAAAATGATTTATATATAATTATATATAATCATATATAATCCTATATAAAAACTTATATGATTATATATGATTATATATGTATATTGTCTCTATATAACTATGTACGATTGCATGCATTTATATATACATAGATATATATGATCCTACATAATTATATGCAACTATATGTAATGTATATCATTTTCAACTCAAAAGTTTTTAGTTTTACTTATGTACTTTATACGCAGTTGTGTAGAGTTATATATAATCATATATAATTGTATAAAGTCATATACAACCATGCATGACTGTTCATAAATGTTTACAATTAGGTATGCTTTTTGATTCAGTGCGCATAATTACCGCTTGGAGGCGACCTGTTTTTTGCCCCTGCAAGAGGAAAATCAGCGCTTCGGGTATAAGTATAACCCAAGTTCCTCTTGATTAAAAAATTTTTTTTGAAAGTTCAAATATTTAGTATTTGAACAAAATGAAATCTCTTCAGAGGTTAAAATTTATTGAATAAAATAAATATTTTTTGTGTTTATGCATTTTTTTGTGGTTGAATATTGTATATAATTGTATATGGATATATACAAAAGTATAAGATCATATATAATCATATATCATCATGTACAATTATATACGGACTCAGTCGGTTTGTTCGTACGGAATAAATCGTACATAGTACATACATACTCAGTATTTCAGGTTAGGTTATTATAATTGTAAAAGGTTTTCACTCTCATTTGAGACCCGGCGTAAAATGCACGAGAGCTTTTGTTCCCAAGATTTATAATAAATTTTATTTCTTTAAAAGTATTTCTGGACTTAACAACATAAACGGAAAGGTACCTATAGAATATTAACTATAAATCGATTTGAATGTCTCAAAATATATTTATATATTAATACAAACATACTATTTTCAGATTCAGTTGTAAATAATGAGGAAAGGATTTGCTTACTACTTAACTTACCACTTAACTTCTTTAAATTTTCCAAAATTGGTAGCAAAAAACTTTATGGAAAAATTTTACAAAGTGTTAAAACACATTTATTTTATGTTTAACTGACGAACTTTCACGTACGTTTTATCATGGTTTGCATGCAATTACTCTTATTGAAAATACTTTCACTTATACTGAACAAAATCAGATGATTGATGATTCAGTAGTTCTGAATTTAATGATCTATATAAACCAAACTTACAATTTTATAATCTTTTATATGCATTATTTTACATCTAATTCTATTTGCTTTTAGTACTGCACTGTTAAAAATGATTAATAAAGATTTAATTAAATATTACTTTCAACAAGGCTATACACATGAAGAAATAGTGAATTTCTTATCTGAGAATGATGGAATAGTTATAAGCGTTCGACAACTACAAAGAATTCTGAAAAAATTAGATTTAAAAAGAAAAAATGTTGTGGAAGGCGATATTCATACTATTTGTGCAGCAGTATAGAAGAACTTGATGGCAGTGGCAAAAATGTGGGTTAGAAAACATTGTGGCGTCGTTTACTCCAATTTTATAAATTGACAGTCAAGCGGAGTACAGTTTTAGATATTTTAAGGATTGCGGATCCGGATGGCATTGTACATAGATCTTATCGTAGACTGAGTAGGAGAAAATATTCAGTACCAGGACCTAATTTTCTTTGGCATATTGATGGCTACGATAAATTCAAAACCCTTTGGCTTTGCTATTCATGGATGCATCGATGGATTCTCACGAAAAATATTATGGTTAGAAGTTGCAACATCAAACAATAAACCAGAAATAATTGCTTTCTATTACCTAAAAACTATTAGAAAACTGCAACTTCTTCCAACGTTGATAAGGTCTGATCTTGGTACTGTAAATGCGATAGTGGAACAACTACAACAAGCTTTTCCCTATTACCATGCAGATAAACTTTCAGGTTTTAAAAGTTTTATTAAAGGTAGAAGTACATCAAATCAGCGAATTGAAAGCTTTTGGTCTCAAATGAGAAGGCAAGGTGCAAATTTTTGGATTTCACTGTTTAAAGATATGAGAGATTTGGGTATTATTGATGACTCAAATAAACTTCACATAGAATGCTTAAAGTATTGTTTTGGACCGATCCTTCGAAATGATTTAAAAATGATTCGTGAAGAATGGAATAATCATCGAATCAGGAAACAGAAATCACGAGAATTGGTGGCCGGTAAACCTAATTGTTTATTTTATATTTCTCATAAATATGGATATAGAAATTATAAGAAAGAACTAAATTTGTGTAACATTGATATTTGCTTAAATGATTACAGCATCGAACCGAAACTTGTTGACAGTGATTTTGATGAATTAGTGCAAATTTTAATGCTTCATGTAACTACACCGAGTTGTATTGAAGACGCTCTCAATTTATACATACAGTTATTAGAAATTATCAGTGAATATGATGAGATGGGAGTGTAAAACCATTGTGTATTTTAAATTTCGTAAAAGGACACACGATTCTTTCAAAATTATTATTTTCAAGCATTTGTTGGTTTGCTACTGGTCGATGTTCTTTGAATAATTTAAAATAATGGTAGAGGGCAATCAGTGAGAGTGAAAGAGAAACTTTTGCGCTCTTATTATGGTCAACAATTTTATTGTTTTTTACTCATTGTTTTTTAAGAAAACTATTTGAAAAATATTTAGTGATGAACATTTTAAGCTAATACAAATTGCAATCACAAATAAAATATCTGATTTATTAATATAAGTATATTATTTAAGTTTATTATTTAAGTACAATTCTACTTTTTCTGTAACCTCTTGCGAAGGCTAGCTTCAGTTAAAGTATTCAAAAATACATTTCTTAACTGCCTCGACTCATTGTTGTATCTAAAATGTATTTAGTTTGTCTCATTCTAGTTGCAGTTTTAATTAGATTTTTCAATTTTAAATGTAAATTAAATACATATTTATAATTATGAATTATATTAAATTTTTTTATGTATAAAAAATAATTAGTGTAAAAGTTGGGACAATATAAATTAAGTTCCTTTTAAATTTTTAAACATTTATTTATCATAACATCTTTTAATAATAGAAGCTCGGGAGCCATATACAATAGCGATTCATTTTCAGTTTTAGACTCCAGAGTATCCCGAAAGCCTAAATCGCAAATTTTAACCATGCTGTTTGTGTTTACTAATACTTTGGCTGGCTTTAAGTTTCGATATATTATTGGATTAGGCTGTAGATGCAAATATGCTATTGCTTGGCAGATTTGCTTACCAATACAGTTTTTCTGATTATAACCGAACTCATAATCTTGATTAACATTTTCATCATATAAAATATCAAATAAAGTGTTACTTTCAAATAATTCTGAAATAATATATATTTCACTAAGCTCTACACATATCCCCATAAATTGAATGACATTCGGATGTCTAACTATTAAATTAATGCTAAGCTCGCGAGATATAAGTTTAAGATTTTGCTTGGAATATTTTACAGTTTTTATGGAGACTTTCATTCCATACCAATCAGCTTTAACAACTGTTCCTTGTGTTCCAAATCCTAAAATTTCTTTGGATAATTTTAATTCATTTCTTTCGATTACAGGTACCGAATTTTGAACGTCACATATATCACTTTGATTATGTAAGCCTGTAACATAACTTTTAGATTGTAAATGTAATTTATTTTTATTGCAAGTTATTTTGCAATGCCATTCATTTCCTTCTGTTACATCGATGTCATGTAACCAATACATTAAAGAGCTCTTCTTGTACAATTTTTCGTTTTTGTACCAAGAATACATTGAATTTCATTTATTAGTACAATTGGTTATAACACCAATATCAAATCTATTGTTATAAATACCATTAAGCTCGAAGACATCGTGTATGATTATATCATCATCTTTTTCGTTAGCTATGTCAGCACAAGGAAAAGCATAAGTCTTTTGTAAAGCAGAGTCAATATTAACTTGTAATAATATTTTTCTTCTGACGCTAATTTGACTTATAGCAATACCGTATAGAAAAGTATCGAATTCTTCAATTTCAGGCAACATACCGAATTCATCAAACAAAATGTAGTCGTATAATGTATTTATTTCCACTTTAGTTACTGTCCATTCCTCTGAATATTTGGATTGCTTAATTAAATGGTAAAATATTTGAATATCTGAATCTATTGTAGGACTTGTTTTAGCGACTGAATTATGTGTATCAAGATTTTTAATACACTGATCTGCCTCGGATAAGTTGATGTCATTAGAATTATTATTTTTTTCCAGATTTTCATCATGCATATTTGCTTCCAATTTATTTGAAATTGATTCGTCTACTTCCGGCTGAACACGATCGTATCTCTTCATGTTGTGTAACAGATGTGGTTAGCAAGTACAAATTACTCTGTTTAGGGAAGCTTTTATAAAAATTCCAAAACGAGCTACTTTGCCCTTCGGAATCTTTATTCTGAAATGATAGTTGCATCAAAATATCCAATTTCAGCACAGCTTTTTTCAACTAAAAATTTGTTTTCTTCGCTTATAAATGCAGATAAAGCTAGACATTTGATGTCATCAACTGAATAGTCTTCATTTTTATTTAATAAAATTTCTTTAACTCCGCCTATAGGCTTCTTCATTTGAGTAAATTTTGTGTTTTCCGAGGATCGATTAAGCCATCCAATTCGTATCGTTTTCTCTTTCTTCGGTTTAAACTTGCATATCTAAAAAAATTATTTAGATATTTAAACATAAAATTCACAATTTTAATACATCACACACTGCAATCAAAGTACTTTGATCTTTTCATTGCCTTTAAAGTTTAAAAGATATTATACATCTTTTAAAAATGTATATCTTGATTACCTTTTTTAAAGACTCCTCAGACTCATTCAATATTAACATATTCTCTTTAGATTTAAATTTATGCAAGAGTTCTTTTTGTCTCTTTTGTTTACCAGAAGATATACACGAAGAATCATCTGCTAAATTAAAAATAAAAATGTAAATAGAAGTAAAACAAATATAGATAAGTTCAAACTCAAGTAAAAATTTAAAGACAGATATGGCTTTATATACTCATATAATCTCAACATACCTATTCGTACAATATATTCATTTATATGTGGATCAATAATACTCAAGTAGAAAATAAAATTCTTAATCAACTTAATTCAGAATTAAATTAAAAGAATACATTGCTTAGAGAAATGTTAGAAAAAGAGAAAGAAATATCAAAAAGAAACAATAAATCCTATGCTGAAGCAACCTCAAAAATTAACAAACAAACCAAAAGTGTACCTAGAATTGTTATAAAACGTAAACAGGAAAGTGATAAATCTAACATGACAGAAAATGTAATAAAACAATTAATTAAAGACACAAGAATTCAAACAAAAAAGATTATCAGAGAGATACTATTCCAGTAAGTTGCATGAATGTTGAAAGTGCCAAGGCAACAGAAAAAATTCTATTCGAGAAACTAAATCACATATACAACATCGACAAAGAGAAATCGAAGAACCCAATAATAAAAATAGGTGGAATTAATGGTGTACAATTCCCAGATATAAATACAATTGAAAGAGACATAAACAAAAGGAACTTTTCAAATCATACCACTAAAGGTAAAATAATACATTGTTACAATAACCGTAGATAATTCGTATACTATGCTAATGGCAATTACATCTGAAATGCATAAACAGTTAAAGGCAAATAGAGATAGAATTTTTATTGCCCATTTGTGCTGCAGAATTTATGGCGTGATAAGCGCTAAACCCTGTTACAAGTGTGGTAGGATTGGACACAGTGCCAATAAGTGCACTAATCCAAAAAAATGCTTAAAATGTGCAGGAGATCACAGTACTAGGTAGAGACTGTGTAGAAACGCAAAACTATAGATGTATAAATTGTTGTTTCAGCAACAATAAATATGAAACAAAATATCAGATAGACCACGTAGCAGTAGGTAGCATAGAATGTGAAATCTTAAAAGCTAAAGTAAGAAAAGCCATCAGTACAACTAATTATGAAGTGAATCCAGATATTCCAAGATACTTGGGTAAAGTATAAAACTTTAGGAAGAAGCAACAAGAGACAACTGGGACATCTAACTTGCCGATAATTGCGACTCCCTGGTAGCAAGTCCGTGCTCACTCGCGATTGCACAGGGCTTCCATGGTCTGCTTTAGACATTCGCTATATATTTGCTGGTAGGCGATTGCAACAGAGACTTTGCAGCAGAATTGCGTGAGAATTGCGGCAGTGCGAGTGCATCCAGTGGGCTCATATAATGCACGCGCGCGTGCAGCAGAATTGTAGCGGAATTGCGAAGGGAATCTTTCAGTAGATTTTGCGGCAGAATTGCGTCAGAATCGCAGCAGTCCGAGTGCATCCAGTGAGCCTATATAATGTACGTGCGCGAGCAGCAGAATTGCGAAGGCAGTGTTGCAGCAGAAACTGCAGCAGAATTGCATCAGAATTGCATCAGAATTGCATCAGAATTGCATCCGTGAAAGTGCATCAGAATGATTGAATTAGATTCCGTCACGAATGGGATTATTATTGATCATGATCTAGTTTTCTCTCTACATTTTTAATATGATAGCAATAGTTCAATTTTTTTACTTTAATTATAATGCGAATCTTATTATTATTTTATAAATTCCTGTACTGAAAAAATTCGTTTACTTCAAAATATAGATAGATAATTCATAGACAAAGTGCATCTGCTTGTTGGATTTACATAATTTCAAGTATCTATTCAGTTACAACTAATTATTCAGGATCTGGTCGATAAAACAGTTTAGTGATTACGACAGGATTGTGGCACCCCGTTAACTGATTAGAAACTGAGTCCGTGACGGTACTTTGCAATGTATTGATTTCTGTCAATGAAGTATAAAAATTGAGTCATTTATTCCACTTCTTTTTAAAATTGTGATTTATCGCACCCGGGAAAAAAGACGCGTGCGTTAAATTTAGCTTTTCACGTGTTTAGTCATAAAATTCGGTTCGATACATGAACGAAATAGTACATTTCGATATAAGTGTGCGAAGGACACTTCGTGCACGTGTATAGAACTATATTTTTTACTACGATGTGTGTGAAACACGACTTTGAGTGCCTGTTTTTCTTGCGCGTAACATATAATTATTGCGATCTTGTGTATTTTACTTCGCGCACGCTAAAGATACTTCGCACACGCTAAAAATACTTCACGCGAAAACACACTCACTTCCATCGCATGCAAAAGCTCACGCATGGGTAAAATCACTTTGTCCCATTAGTATAGAAATGTACTATTTTCATACATCTGCACTTTCTCCTATAAAAAAGTGGTGACCGGATGTTGTGAAGCCAAGATAGACGTTATCTGATTGGCTCATGTAGTGTGCATGCGTCTAAGCCAGGAAGTCTAAACGTCTTGTAGGTTAGAGCGCGCAACGCGCGCTGTTTAAACCCGATATGGTATTACATATGTATTATAGGTTGCTAAAAAATGGTTCATTTGTGTTAGATTTACAAAAATAAATTTATTTAATATTTTAGCGAAGTTATATTAACAAAGTTCTTCTACTATACTAGGTAAGAAAATATTTATTGGGATTCTGCATTTTCATTCCCTTCATAATATGCTTGCATTTCCTGTCTATGCGTTTTTTCTGATCTACGATCACCATTTTCGCGCATCCTTTTTCGTCCATCTTTGCCTCGACTTCGCTGCTTCGCAGCTCTTAATGCACTCTGCATAACTAAATTAAACTGATCCAACGAAGTCTTCGGAAATTTTGATTTTATGGCCTCTGCAAAAAATAAATGTATCTTTTATTCTACATCAGTTCTCTCTTCCTATCTCTCGTTCTCTTTCTCCTACTCTTTCACTTCCTCACAAACTCTCTGTCTCTTCCTCTGTAAATGTATTTCTTGGTTTAAGTATGTGTATGAATGAGATAAGTAAATGTACAGTGTTTTAAAATTTTTAACTTAAAAGTGATAAATATAGATGGTACCTTTTTATTATTTGTATTATTTTTATTAAGACAGTCTGTGATATTATTTGTTATATTAGAAATTATTTAAACTAATTAAGGGGACGTCGGAGTAACTAAAAATTTAAATTTCCCGCCCTTACTACATCAAAATACCCACAAGGTTTTTCAAAGTTTTCTCTTTAACAAATTATCTAATTGACTCGAAATTTTAGGAGATGATAGAATGATCATAAATGAAGCGCGCTCAGCCCTGGGATTACCGATAAATTACATAAATGTAATATTTTCTGTTTGAAACATAATTGCCAAGTTAGAATCACGCCATCCCATGGATTAAATTGAAATTAGTAAAAATTAAATATTTTCTTCTCTAGCTTCCGTATTACTTGATTTTTGGAAAATGTCTGGGCTGAGCGCGCTTTATTTGTGATCAGTCTATCATCTCTTCAAGTTTCAAATCAATTGGTTAATTTTTTAAGTAGAAAAGTTTGAAAAACTTAATGCCGGTAAAACAGGCGACTCCGACGTCCCCTTAAGGTACTCGAGACGGCGATATCATATAAAGACTTATTGTTATGTATAAAATAAAAATTTTTGTAATATTTAAGAAATAAAGTCTATCTCTTTTCTTGCTAAATTGTAATTGCTTACTTATAATAAACAGTTTTGCTGAATTTGGTGTTGAAAAGTGTCCTGTTTGAATGTTTTTAAATGGTTTTTGCATTCTCCATGGAAAAAAATTAATACAAGAGTATAAAGATATCTGAAAAACTCTACATTTATCTTCAAATGGTGTTATTTTCTTCTTGATTAACTATTCACCCTTTTAATAAATGTCTATAACTATTCTTTAGTTTTATACAAGAACTTTATACGCTTGTATAACTTGTATGCACTCCTTGATTACAACAGTAGTCATGCAATGCTAATAAAAAAAAAGAAGGAAAAAGCGATGTAATAGCACTTTGAGTATACAATATATATGTGTGTGTGTGTGTAATATATATAATTAATAAAAACTGATAAGAATTTTTTTATCGGTATTTCAGCGTTTTAAGGCAATCTGACTGCCATATTATTATTATATTAATTTATAAAACTGTAAGATCGATAAAAAAACTTATCAGTTTTTGTTATATTTCAGTATAATAGTATAATAGTACAATAGTCTTTCCTATTATATAATATATAGGTATATTAATTACATGCTCCCTACTCTGGATTTGCAGATTCTTCCGCACTTGCACCTAGCCTATAAACTTCAAGCTTATACAGCTAATAACAGCAATACTTGCATCACTAACGTTGCTCCGTGTTTCGTTCGAACGACGATAACAGAACATATAAAACCGATAAGCTAGACGAAGATGGATATACAGCTGCCACACGCATGCATTATATGAATGCACTTGAACTGCTGCAATTTTAATGTAATTCTGCTGCAAAGTAGCTACTGCAGGTTTATCTTCGCAATTCGGCTGCAATTCTACTGCCCGCTCGCGTGCATTATGTGGGCCCTTTGGATGCACTCAAACTGCCGCAATTCTGACGCAATTCTACTGCAAAGTGGCTGCTACAAGTCTGCCTTCGCAGTTCTGCTGCAAGATTAAACAACTTCGAGAAAGAAATATAAAAGAGAAGCAGGAATGCATCAAAAGAGATGTTTACAAACGCAACTGCAATGTTGATTAGGTATTGGAAATGAAGAACTACAATACATATGGTACTTGCAAATTTACACACACGACTTAACCTAGTAACTATGATACTAGGAATTAAGACGCGAAGTGCACTTTGTATAGAATACAACAGCGATGAGTTATTTTAGTTTTTTAGTATTTTAGTTTATGTCTTTTAGTTTATATAGAGCCAGACCAGCGAACAGGAAATGCTTTTCCTCTGCTGGGTTACTTTTGTAATATGTTATTATGTGCAATTTATTGTATATATTTCTTCTCGTATTAATAAATAAATAAATAAATAAATTCTGCCGCAAGCACGCGTGCATGTCACGGACCCCTTATTTTGGTGCACTTTCGCTGTCGTAATTCTAACGCAATACTGGTGCAAAGGTTTTGCTGCACCACTGAAATATAGCAAAAGTCTGAAGCAGATCACGCATGTTCTGCTGCAATTTGAGTGAAATTCCGAGCGCGTGCAGCAGAATTGCGTCAGAAAAAAAAATTAGTTTTATTCTCCAGTTCACTTTCCCATATTCGCTATTTTTGTTAATACAGAAATATATGACAAATATATTATTTAACTTTTAAATATAATATAATTAATTACAAATAAAACAAAATTATGCAATATGCTCTTTTATTATTATTTTTACTCCGTAATATATTATATAATATATCTCATTAGTATTTGTGTAAAAAAATAAACACAATCAACCGAGAATAATCAATTTATATAACAGAAGTTAAAAATAATTATAATAAAATTTTGTTTAAACTTTGAATATCAAGTGGCATAGTATAACAGCTAACTATAATAGATGAATCGATCAATGCTGTAGCCGCAGTAGAAAACATTCGTCATATAGAAGTGTGGACGGGTGTCGAGTACAATAGTATATGAAATCCCAGTTGAGCTGGTATACATATTTGATCAAGCCGAATTAACGTCGAGGGGAGGGGGAATGTTCAAGTGGCGCTATCGACGCGTATATATGCGATTGACGCTGGCGCGTGCCGAGCTCTTTCATAATCTCTCTCTCTCTCTTTCTCATTCGCTTATTCATACACATTAGTACGTCACAAATAGATTCGAGCACTCGCTCGCTAAACTATATCATTCTTTCTCTTACTCAGCTGCTTTTTACTCCTTCGTGCTATATATATATATATATGTATTCTGCTCCCCAAGTCTGCATGCGCCAAACTTACCCTACCGTGTTTTTTATGCTAGTTTCATCCTTTTGTTTACCCGTTTGCGTATGTGCTCGTTATGCACCGATATGCAGTGATTGATAAAATGATGTGTACCTATAGTGAAATAAAAAAGGTCGAAATTTTACAATAACAATATATGAGATTTAGAGGTTATTTGCTTTGAATCACTTCGTATACGAAAAATGTAGTTTGAAATGATCATTATATATTCCCGAACGTGTACAATTTTTTTAAACCTGTAGAACTCATTTGCACAATACTTTATATATGAAATGACATACAGCACCTTTAGCGAGAATAATTATCTTGGCCGTATTTCTCAAAGTTCTAAAATAAAAAGTGTATTTTTCTGACAAGCGATCAAATTGGAATCCTTAAAAAAATTCTGGTTTACATACTATAAAAACAAATCATATAAAAAGGCTCAAGACGAAGTAAAAAAATTTATACTCTAAGAGCTTTCAGTATTTCTGATGATATTTCCCAAACATCTTTCTTAAATAAAATAAGTGAATAATTATTCGAAGCCATATAACCACTGTGGTATATACTAAGTGTCCATTGAGCGCAGCTCATGCATTGCCCCGTCGATCATCGTCAGTCCACGACGTCCGCTGATTCCCCGACGACGTCTGCTGTCCCATGGGATCCGTGCTTGAGCTCTTCATACATCTACGCTACAAGTCATAGCGTTTCTTTTTCTCGGCCCAGACTCGACGAGGACTCTCTATTCCCGAAAGTTTTAACTCGAGTGCTTGAAAGCTTACGCGTTTTGATGAATTGTGCACACGATATATTTACTTGATTTCATTTCTTCATTACTGATGATGAAAAAGAATAATTGATTTTGAACAGGACTGCGAGCCGGAAAAAGTAATGAATACACCACACAATCAGACCGCCTAATGTCCATAAACTACCATAAACTATGCGAAATAAAAGTTTTTTCTGTAAAATTACACGTATAAGAGTAGTTTTCTGAAAAATTTTTACAGTCTAAGACTGTAGTAATGAACGAGTAACAAGTTAAAGTTGTAACGAAAATATGTAATTTGTCATATTTTGTACAACGTCCTTTTTTATAAAAGTATTAAAAAACTCTTTTTTTATTGTTGGCTATAGTCTTGGAGTTAAGGGCAATTTTTGGGATAGAAAATTAAAATTTTAGTTACATCAAGGATCTGTGAGAATCAACCGCGGATAGATTAATTCATTGTTTAGTGCCAGAAAGCAACTCTTGCAAGAGTTTCATCAATCTGCCATTCTCCTTCTAGATTAATCAATAATCCTAAGGTAAAATCGGTGTGGTCCTAAAATACCATGAGAATCCTTTTATATCGAAGGTCTTCATTGAGCCAGCACACTTTCTTTCCTAAAAACCTCTTAGAAAGTTCTCCAGCAGATTCTTTGTGTCGCGATCCAAGCTTATAATCGATTTCGATTAGATGATCTCGCGCGCTCAACATTATATCCATGCTTATATATTCTCGATCGATTCGACACCGCATCGGGCTCCGTATAATGGGGAAAAAATGAACGTTTTCTTCCTTGCCGCAGGTATTTGAAAATAGGGGAACAATAGGAAAGGATCGACTCTCTCCTTTCTGACGAGAGCAGCGCATGGGAAAAAAATGTATTCGAGGGTATAAAGTCAAGGACGAGTGGATTCTCGTTTAAAAAGTATCAGCAACTTTATAATATTTCGTGAACAAAAAGTGCTTTGTTGTACCGTGAAAATTTTGGTTATATTTGTAAGATAACCAAAGAAATTCAAAATTATAAAAAGATTAGCTTAATATTGTTCTTTCATTGATATACTTTCAATATATATCGATGATTAATAATCGAATAAGATTCACGTTATACTGCGATTATATATGTGGAGTACGCTATTATATAACTTGACCTGACAACATTAACTCGCTCGTCATTGTAATTTTTGACACCAACACTTTGCAAGACATATTTGTTAATAAATAAAACAGAATAATAATAATAACAATCTTGAAGTAATCTATTGCGTGAGTAACAATTAAGTACGTGATGTGAAAATACAGGGAGCTCCCGGGGGGAGTAAGGATTTATCGTCACCGTCAACAAAAGTCATACAGCAGTGCACTGGTAGAAACAAAACTGAGTCTGCAGCAGTGCGGGTGAAAAATCGACCGCAAGAGGATCGACAAAGGCTAAATATGCGTTTTATTATTCTTGTCTCGCGGCCGCAGTGAATGGCTTACAATGCCACGGTCATGTTCCGCATAATGTTGCACCGGATCAGCGGCGTATATACCCGACTACCTGACCTCCCTTCGCCTTTCGCCATAATCCAGCAACGTCCGCGGCAGCACGCATCAAGTGTTTCTCTCTCTCGCTCTCTCTCTCTCTCTCTCTCTCTCTCTCTCTCTTTCCTCTGTGTATCCTTTTTCCCTAATTCCAGCTCTGGGTTATTTGCGGCAGAATTCAAAGCTGTTAGATGTGCGGTTCGCTTCTATATAGAGATTAATCCATATTCATATTATACAAATAAAAGCATATTAACAATATTTACTTATGTATAAATAATTTGTTTTGCATTATTTATTACAAATTGACTTTACTGACACTACGAGCATATGTATATAAAGATTGGATTTTTATGATGTCACTAGAGGTATGAACTAATAAAATTTTTATCGGTTTTACAGTCTTTTAATGATTGTGGTAATCTACTAGAGGTACAACTTTATTGTGCAAAATCGTGCAAAATGATATTTGACAAATTTTTCCAGTTTGCAAAACAAAATCCCCGAGATATAATATCGAGTGTTTTGACAGCCGTCGCAAACTTGTCTCTGACATTCTAAATGCACGAGATTACAGAGATTTTGGCAAATCTGTTGAAACGTGATGTCTAGAGGGAACTAGTCGCGATCTGATTTTGCTTGGGAGCTGCAGATGCGTAAGTGTGCAATTTGTCGCGCGCGCGACACCGCATAGTATATATCCGCAAGATCGAGGCGCGGGTGCTCAATGGACTTCCGCCTATATGCTCGGCGAGGGATCAACGATGCCAATGAGTAGAGCTGTAGACCACCCTGCAGCAGCTCGCATGTTGAACGATTCCTTGCTAGCTTCTGTATCCAACACACACGTATATACACATACCCAGAGGGAGAAAACACCGATCGAGTAGCGCAGTGTTCTAACTATTCTTCCTAGATCTTTCTTCCTTCCTTCCTTTCTCTCTCTGTCTGTCTCCCTGTATTGTGCGGCTCTTTGTCTCCTTCTCCACGCGTGCCGGGCAGAAAAGGACCAAGTCCGCGTGCGGCCCTTATGTGGTTTACGAGGCCTCGATGCGCCGCGAGTCGCGCTGCAGCAGCTCCACCAGCCACCATTATTATAATCCTCGAGGCTTCTGCAAGTTGGCGCGGCGATGATCCTTGCCGGCGGCGGCATAGCTCACGATGATGAGCGCGCCTCTGCTCCGCTCGGTGCAGCTATGCGGTCTTCCGCTCGCTCTCCTATATAGTCCTGTGTGTGCGCAGCGGCAGGACGTTGCACCCTTCTTCTTTTCAGACCGAGAGAGCGGACGAGTAGCGCACGAGTTTATGTGGTGCCTGATGCGTTTTAGATGCGCGCCGACCGATGGGACGACGACTCTTCTTCTATTCTATTCTCTTCGACTTTGTTTGTTTGCGCTTTTCCTAAACTGCTCCTCTTTCGGGACACGACTATTTATGTATATTTCTGGCAGTGTGTCATTTTACGGTGTTTTGTGGATGGCACGGCTTGTGTGTAGGGCCTGTGGTGGTGCGGAGATGCGCTCCTTTGACACTATTGACATGTAGAACATTTTATGCCGAGATTTAACTTTGACGCATGCGTTACGTGAGAATTTTTATCTTTCCCTGCGCACATTGTAACCGAGGCTCTATATGCATGAGAATAAGGCTTTCGGTTGGGGTATAATATATATCTTGCGGTGTATAGAACTCTTATTGCCTCGGGGTGTGCATTTTGATTGGAGCTATGGTGATGAATAAAGGCGCGAGCTATGAGGCCTGATACTTTCCTGCTGCGCCGCTATTCTGCAGTCATTAAATATTATTATTGCAGCATTATACAGCATTTTGAAGGCAGAGTCGTTAGCCAATTTTAAATTAGTTTCACATTATTTAGATATAAAGTATCGGACGTGTACGGAAGTTTTCAACGGTTATTATATATGAAATGATGAGGTGGAAATATGATATTATAGATTTGACCATAAACTATTGCCAAAATTGGAAAAACTCCAATTATCGTCTAGTTTCTTCCTATCATTTGATCAAGTTTTGACTTACTACCACCATAACTTTATTATTTCGTCTTATAAGCGTAATAGTTTCTTCGTATAATTTATTATATGTTCATGAATGCTTTTAAAATAATCGCTTAATAAAGTAACACCATTCGAATTTTATATTTTATATGTTGTACAGTATTTGTACAAATATCTGAAATTTCTGATTAACGAACGTATAATGCAATAAAATCCATACGGCCGATAAATAAATGTTGGAACCCTTCAACACATTTTGTATAAACCTATCCGACAGCAAAAAAAAAAAGAAGAAAAAAACGAATTCCCTAATTCCCGCCGATAGTCATCAAAGTTCCCCGGAATTCTTGAGCACTCATTCATACGGCTCGCAGGGCATTTATCTACCCCTCGGGGAAGAAACCGCGTGATAGATCGCGCGCGCGACACATCGGACTTTGGACTTTGTCGCGACACCCGCTACCACATTTATCGCCCGTTGAAATCGTCGCTTTCCCCCCCGTATAAAATAAGCGCGTGGCCTCTATATAACAGCGCGCGCGCGCGGTCAAGCTCGACTCCCCTTTCCCTTTGCGTTCAACTTTTTTTTTTACACACTGCTTCTGCGGAGCTGCAGCGCCGCGTGTGTCGTCAGTTCCGCTCGTTAAGTTCGGGCGCGTGGATATATATATACAGCTGGACGAGGCGAGCGTTAATGTCCAAAGCAGTTTAAGCGCTTCTACTATATGCGACTCCTTTTGACACAGCTGTGTATGTGTGTGTCTGTGTGTATTCGTCTCTGTTTCTTTTGCTCGCTTCCTTTTTTTGTTTCTTCCTCGACAAATCCGCCGATGGCCGATCGTATTTATATATCGGCCGTATACTCGATACCGGCTTTCAGATTACGTCTTATTTCGGATGCTTATGCCGGCCGAATCCGCGACTACTGCCGCGCAGCTCGAATGAATGGGCGGAATATCAAGTATGCCAACAATTTTAAAAGGGTTTTACAGCGTGGACACAGTGGCTTCGTAGCTTCTTTTCTTTTTTGCGCTGCGAGATTTCGCACGCCTTTTTTGCGGGAGAACCACCTTTTACGACTTAATTCGTTTTAGTGGGTGAATTAGGATTTTAGTACAATTGAGGTAATTAATATAATAATAATTATTGCATTATGGCATTCCTTATTGACAAATGCAATACACTGACTTTAATTGTTTTAAATATATATTTTTTTTAGAGCTTAATCCCTTGGAGAGATTGTTATGCTAAATACATATAACAAATTAGTCGACACTTTTCAACATATTCCTAACTTCATTATTAAATTATTTTAAAAACTTAAAATTATATCTCTATTAAGTTTTATATACATAAGGAGAAATTAATTATCTATGCATCGTTTTTCTTCGCAATAAGATTTTTTTTACTAAAAATCTCCAAAATTGTATGGTCTTTTGGATTCGATTTTGCTTAAAAATAAGTTTGAGCTATAAAATTCATTCGAAAAAAAAATTTAACGGCTTATGGTTTTTTAATCAAATTATAAAGTTTCATTTGAGCTCCTTTATAAAGGTTAATGGAGAGTCCGAATTTAGACAGTGATTGTCGAGTTCATTTCTGCTTTCATTAATGCAATATTCTCCTGTATACAAGAACGAGCACGCTTTAGAAAAGAGTTACTTAACGCTATATTGCCTAAGGAAGTCATTTTTACTGCTTTTCAATTTCAATTAGAAAACAATTATATATATATATATATAATGACACAGCTACTTATAATTTTGTGACTTTTTATACAACATATAAATGCGTTTATTAATCATTGTAATTGCCTTCCCCCTCCTTCATTTTAAACAAATTTCTTTACACATTAGTTATTCTTTCACAATGCAATCATTTTGTCTGCTTTAGTTTCAGTCTTTCTAGTGTTAAAGAGAAGAAATAAATAAATTTTGTTTCTACGAAATGTAACAATAGATAAAATTAGCTGGTTGTGTCGCGAAGTAGAATAACTGCCGTTACAGTAGATTTCGATCTTATACAAAACACATCTTTCGAATCAACATTTCGGTTTCAAATATTTACTACCTACGAAATTAGACTTTATTTTTTGCTTGCAATAAAATAAAATCGGAACTTTGTCCGAAGAATCATTGAAATCTTCAAGTTTTTTATCAGCTGCTTTCTGGGCTTTCGCACAGAATCAAGGGTGCATTCTTATCATTTCTATTCTCCGCAAAAAATGTCAGACGAAAAGTAGAAATTCTTGTTCTAAGACATATAAAATTCGAGATCAGAGCGAAAGAGAGAGAAAGAAAAAAAGCGAGACGAGCTGCTAATAAATCTGCTGGCAAACAATTCGTCCCTAGATCAGCAATCGCAGGCTATATACGCTCGATCCAACGCACGCGGCAGACGCGCCGTGCAGTCAGCGACAAGCAAAGGAAAAAAAAAGAACAAGGGAAAAGAAGGGCCCGATGCTAATATCCAGCGTGTAAGTGAGAGAAGGGAAACGGGAAAGAGTAAGAGAAGAAGAGGCTTCTGGTTTCTCAGCGTGCGGCAACTTGGGACCTTCGCTCTCTCTCTCTCTTTCTCTCTCACTCTCGCGCGCGCGGCACTTTATGGATTGTTTAGCGCAAATTACGTCCCGGGCTAATTTACGCCCGGCGAGCGACGTAAATCCTCGCCGCTTTTAAGGGCAGAATGGGAAGCCGCCGTGTAATGGCAAGCGCGCGGCAGCAGCAGCAGCGCCCAAGAGACGGAGACTCGCGCGATCTTCGATATATCTGCATTATACAGCGTGCGTGTGCAACTATAATGTCGTTAGGGGGGGGATTCTCGGGAGTCGTTTAAAATCAACTTTTTTCGATCTGCAATTAAAATTGCCTTCGTTGCGGCGGTTTTCACGACGTGGTTTTCGAAGTGTTTTTCCTGGCATTGTCTCGCGAGGGACGCCGGTTAAGAATACTTTTTATACATTATTACTATCAAACCCAGACATTGATAATAATTTTCAGAAAAAAGTATGCATGAGCTTTTGTTTAAAAAAATATGTTAATTCGAAACCCGGGATAAATTGATCCATTTTTAAATACATATATTGAGGTTTTATAATTAAAACAAATTACTTTTAACAAATTTAGATCTTTCAAGAATATACATATAATTAACAGTTAAAAGAAAGGGAAAATCTCCATCTCCCATCCTCGCAACAAGAAGAGAAGTGATCAACTTCGTATCAAAGTGTGTCCGGAAAATTCGTAAATAATGATGAGTATACCGAATTTTCTTATTCACTCCAACCCAACCCGGCATCTTCCAGTAACATAAAGAAAAAGTGCGTCTGCCCTTAATTTTCATTTCGCGGCCTCTTTTGGGCCTCGCGCCCCCCGCGGTCCCAACGCTCCACGACTTTATTGTGCTTGCCCGGCGGCGTGCGCTTTTCACCCCTGCGACCCATATCGAAGCTCGACGTGTGTGTTCCTATATAATGCTGTATAGACACGGCACAAACGCATCTTGGCGATTGTGTCATTTGGATAGATTCGGGCGTGCCGGTGCTCTTTCTTTTCCCCGGGACACGCGAAACGAAAGGAGAGGTGCGGATTTCTTTTTTTCTGTCAGCCACTTTTTTACTTCTCCCTTTGTCCGTGTTCCCTCTACAACGGCCGGGTATAGACTGTTGATTTATTGTCTCGTTGTTACCGCGGATTAATGGTTCCTATTTTGCCTTTGATGAATATTCAATGCGGGAGCTTGCATGAAAAATTAGGCCAAATAGGTAAATGGATCTTTTTTTTTTAATTTTCTCGTATTTTCTTGTATAATAATTGCTTTTTTTGTATTATAAAAGATAGAGTGAATTTTAATTGATTTTAATACTTCATAATGTTATTAACTTTAGTCTCATAATTACATGATAAAATTAAGGACATGTCCCGTGTAAAATTTATATATAATTATATATAATCATATATAATTCTCTATATAAACTTATATACTTATATATGATTATATATGTATATTGTCTCTATATAACTATATACGATTGCATGCATTTATATATAGATATATATGATGATACATAATTATATGCAACTATATATAATGTATATAATTTTCAACTCAAAAGTTTTCCGTTTCACTTACTTACTTTCATACGCAATTATGTATAGTTTATATACACAACTGCATATATATAATCATATATAATTGTATAAAGTCATATATTACCACCCACGACTGTTCATAACTATTTACAATTAGGTATGCTTTTTGATTCAGTGCGCATAATTACCGCTAGGAGGCGACCCGCTTTTTGCCCCCACAAGAGGAAAATCAGCACTTCGGGTATAAGTATAACCCAAATTCCTCTTGATCAAAAAATTTTTTGATAAGTTTATAACTATTATATTATTGGGAATATATATCTAAAATATATTTATTATTTTATTTTATAAATGCTTAATTATTGCAATAGAGCTTAGCAAAGTAAGTTTGCAGTATTATACAAGAATGTAATGCAAACATTTAAGTAGTAGTATAAAGACCATCTGACATGTGATACTTTCTTCTTTAATACATTTAAATCCTGTCTTTTCAATTACTCTGATATTCAAGAAATCTTTTTTCGCGATGTCAGATGCCGTATAGATTTATATAGAGGCATAAAATTATGTTCATAAAATAAATTGACTTAGGGTTCAAAGTCTATGGTAAGGATGTAATAAAATTTTAAATAACGGTATTATCTAAAGAGCTTCAAAATCCTTTGTTATATTCTTTAACAACATGAAAACATTTCATCTTATAACATTAAAAAATTTTAATTCTTACTTCAGTACGGGTATCACATAAGAACGACAGTACAGGTTTTGTTAATATAAATAAAATAAAATCTTTTAACGTTAAAAAAACAATTTAAAATAAATAATTTAAAATAATTATCAGCGCGGTGGACCCTGTGGTGGACGTGCGGTGGAGCCTGTTGTGGTGGTGGTGGTGGTGGAGCGTATACGTATCGAGGAGCCTGTTGTAGTTATTGTGGTGGTGGCGGTGGTGGTGTTGCTGGTGGCTTTTATAAATGATTTCTAATCTGAAAATGCTCAAAAAAAATCGTCTTCATTCAAAAGTGGTAGGACCGTGAAGTTGGCTGCACGCAAGGTATGTGTAATGTAGTTAGCTATTGGTGGGTACACTCTAAACTCTAAAGAGTAAAAGTTGCCGCTAAATTGTAGAAATATAGTATTTACTCCATGTGTAAAGCGTGAAACGTTAATTTTCTACTTTGTCTGAGAGAAAGTTCATAATTTACTCTTATAAGAGAGTAAATTAGTTTGTTTACTCTAATATAAAGATTAAATTTTCAATTATCTACTTTACAAGCGTAGAGTTTTGAGTCGACTAATATTTTACGCTTTACTAAGAGGTAAAATTATAAATTCATACTTTACTATAGTAGAAAAATGTAGTTTATACTTTAAAAAGAGTAAATTAATAAATTTTGACCTTATGTAAGGTATACCTTCAAAAACTGTGGCAGTTTTGGCATCAACTCCTTGTGACAATAAAAAGTCTTTTACAGCTGTTGCATTTTTATAAAAATTCTATAAATAAATATATATGTATATATTATTGTTATTAAGAAACAGGAGTAATAAATAAAATAGTATTAATATACTTACCAACGGTAATTTTGTCGCTGCCATGTTTTCGTGTGAACCAGGTACACGCATGTGATTATAACCTCACTTATAGGTACAGCCGTTACACGCGACTGACGCGACCAATATAATTTCTGTTATTGGTTAAGAGTTAACATTGTATATCTTTATACACACAGTATAACCGGGAACCGCGCAAAAGAAATTTTGTATCAAGCAAAAATAAAAACTCTACAGATTTGTGCTGATCTTGGGTTAAGAAAAAAATTATAGAAATTATTGTTTTTATAACTTATTTAAAGAGTATACATTTTAAAGATGACACTCTGTAAAAGAGTAAATCATTGTTTGATATCGACTATACCGTTCTAAAGTGAAAACATTAAATTCCATTCTCTGGGAAAGATTAAATTTATTAATTTACTCTTTTTAAAGTATAAACTACATTTTTCTACTATAGTAAAGTATGAATTTATAATTTTACTCCTTAGTAAAGCGTAAAATATTAGTCGACTCAAAACTCTACGCTTGTAAAGTAGAAAATTGAAAATTTACTCTTTATTTTAGAGTAAACAAACTAATTTACTCTCTTATAAGAGTAAACTATGAACTTTCTCTCAGACAAAGTAGAAAATTAACGTTTTACGCTTTACACATGGAGTAAATACTATATTTCTACAATTTAGCGGCAACTTTTACTCTTTAGAGTTTAGAGTGTACAGACTACAGTCCGTAAATGGTAGGACCGTGAAGTTGCCCTACTGTCTGCCTATAAAGTTTACTTTAATTTGCATTGTGTAAGCCCATTTGGTATAAAGAAACATAATAAGAAGCAAGAATATTATTTTTCAGCAGAAATACTTATGTACGGTTCTTTCGTTTCTAATCTTAATAAGTAATCAAGTACTCTAAGAACTCTAAGAATTCAATGATTCTTCGGACAAAGTTCTGATTTTATTTTATTGCAAGCAAAAATTAAAGTCTAATTTCGTAGGTAGTAAATATTTGAAGTAGAAATGTTGATAAGAAAGATGTTTTTGTATAAGATCGAAATCTACTGTAACGACAGTTATTATACTTCGCGAGACAACCAGCCAATTTTATCAATTGTTACCTTTCGAAGAAACAAAATTTATTTATTTCTTCTCTTTTATCATGGATAAACGTAAACTAAAGTCTAAAAACATATAGCACAAACACTAGCGAAAACTAGTTGAATCGGAGAAAGAAAAAAATATCGTAAGATCTATAAGCGCAATCGAAAATCTGTCTCTTTCTCGGAAACGTAAAAATTTAGAGGATTAGAACAATGAAGATTCTGAGTCGAGTGTTACTTCTCCATTGAATACCATGAGAGTCAATAAAAAAAGAAAGATTGTCATTGATGATCACAGTGATAGTGATATGGAAATTTCACCTTAGAGAACACCATCTACAAGTATACAAAGTGAATAAAGTCAGAAGTACAGGTTTCCGAAGCCCAAAGTATTACAAATGTCTGGTTTAAAAAAAACAAATAACTCGAATAAAAATGAAGAAAATGAGCAAAGTAGTTTTAGTGGAGGATTTATATATTAAAGGAGTTTGGCAGCATTAGATAAGAGTCCATCTAAGTTAAGTCAAAGTTCAAACAGTTCAGTAGCAAAGTATCGTAAAATAAATTTAAGGTCACCGTTATGTTCAAGATTTAAAATGCCAATATAAAAAGCTATACCTGAGAGAAACAAGGAAAGGAAATATCAGAATCAAGAAAGAGAAAACTTATTGAATGAATCACGAGTCAATAAAATTAATTTGAAATGCAATTTACCGGAAGTAGTTTACAAAAACAGAAATGCTTCAAGTATAAGTAAAAATTTTGAAATATCCACAAATGAAAATGATGAAGAAATGTCATATTCTGATTCAGATACTACTGTGGAGGAAGTTGTAAAAAAAGTAAGATATAACAGTCCAAAAAACGCTAAGGATAATAGCCTGAAAAACAAATCTAGTAAAAGTTTAAAGACTAATTTAAAACGCCACTTATCAGAAAAGCTTTCCAAAGAAAAAGACGTATCAAGTATAAGTAAAAATTTGGAAGTACTCATAAGTGAGAATGATAAAGAAATGTCACTTTCTGATTCAGATACTTCTGTAAATAAAGTTGTAAAAAAAGTTAGGTATAAACGTCCAAAAAATGCTGAGATTCGTGGCCTACTGAAAAAATCTAGTAAAAGCTTAAAATCTAAAACTAGTCCTGTGAAAACTCATACAACTCCTGTTAAGGGGACGTCGGACTCACTAAAAATTTAAATTTCCCGCCCTTACTACATCGAAATACCCACAAGGTTTTTCAAACTTTTCTCTTTAACCAATTAACCAATTGACTTGAAATTTTAAGAGATGATAGAATGATCATAATTGAAGCGCGCTCAGCCCTGAAATTACCAATAAATTGCGTAAATATAATATTTTTAATTTGAAATATAATTGCAAAGTCAGAATCATGCCATCTCTTGGATTGAATTGAAATCAGTAAAAATTTGGTATTTTCTTCTCTAGCTTCTATATTATTTCAGTTTTCGGAAATTTCTGGGCTGAGCGCGTTCTATTTATGATCATTCTATCATCTTTAAAAGTTTCAAGT